>JADLZK010007603.1:0-176698 GCA_015847255.1 Hyparrhenia diplandra | reverse complement strand
CACCGACATGGTCCATATTCATGATCATCATGCTCCTTGTCATCCATCTAATCCTTCCTTAAGGTCATCACTTAGAGCAAAGTTAGTCCACAAGTGTGTCATCAATTTTTCAAAACCGGAACATGAGATTTCAACTAGTGCTTAGGTTTGTGTGACCTTGCATTAGAATTGATTAGGAGCTCAAGCTAGGCTTGTCACCTCACCTTTCTTGTGTAGGATCTTTTGTGAGGTGATTTAGAGTCTTAGATTAGAGGGGGGTGAAGTCTTGGCTAGACCCGATAAGTTTAATTCCGCAATTGTATTTCGGTTAGCCGGGTTCGATTAGTTTTTAGAAGGGGCTATTCACCCCCTCTAGTTCCCATCTCGACCCTTCACGTGGTATCGGAGCCGTGGTCTCTCATTTAGTGGTCTTTAGAGGGTTTTAGTGATGCTTGTTTGAGTGACACACATATTTTTGATGGCACACACTTTGCACCTGATTGGAAACACCATATGCTTGATCATTTTCGTGCCATGGGACCTAAAGTGTGGTGGGTTGTCACAAAGTGATCCTCACCTTCATGATGGACCATAAGAATCTCACCAAAAAGCTCAAAGGGATCTTTTTTTGAACTTGATTCAAGAGCTTTCTTGTATCTAATCAATTCTTTGAGTTTTGATGTGTTTGAGGAGGGTGAACACTAGGGTGTCGCACATGTGTTGTGGGAGGACATCAAGCACACCTATGGCGATGCCTCCACATGGGACGATGGCAAGTACAAGGAGGATGAGGCGCCAAAGTTGGTGGTTCATGAGGATGATGAGCAACATTGCTCCACCTCATGATCAAGTGAAGATGATGATCGAATTACCACAAGTTCACTTGACAAGGTTGATGAAAGATGCCTCAAGTGTGCAAGTGATGATGATTCTACCTCAAGCACACTTGATGGCAATGAGGATGGTTCATGCTCGGTTGATGATGCTACTCCAAGTTCATCCACTATATCAACATATTGTCTCATGTCACTAGGTGACACCAAGGTATCAAATGACAATGTGATTGATCACCATGATTCATATGATGAGCTTGTTAGTAGACTTGCTAGCATGACCATGTCTTTAGAAAAAGAAAAGCTAAAACAATGAACTTGGAAAATGAAAACTCTTTTCAAAAAAACATGTGAACAACAAGAGCATCTACTTTATGTCACTACTTGTTCACATGATGTGCTAAAAATTGGCTCATGAGGAACTTTGTGTTACTCATGATAACTTGGTACAAGACCATGCTTTCTCACTAAGAAGTTTAAAACTAGTGAGAGCTCATCACTTAGGTCAATTGATCAATCACATATTTTTGCTAACCCTTGTGATGTAGGCAAGAAGCATGTATCCACCTCTTGTGATGATTTACTTGCTATGCCATGTTCTTCTTATTTAGATGCTTGTTCTTCTTCTGTGTCTTGTGAGACTAACCTTTTGAAGGAGAATGATGAGCTCAAAAAGAAAGTGAAGAATTTGAGCAACCGATTAGAGAGGTGCTACAACTCCAAGGTCCTCTTCGAGCAAATAGTGAAGAATCCAAGAAGCCTTCATGACAAAGAGTGGTCTTGGGTTCATCAAGAAGAAGATGACCAAAAGTGGGAGGAAGATAGCAAAAGAAGGTCAAGAAGCAAGAAAAGCGAAGCTATCTTATTTCATGTGCTATCAATGCCATGAAAATGGACATCTTGCAAGGCTTGCCCAAATGAAGAAAAGCTCAAGTTGAAGAAGGAAGAAGAGAGGCTCAAGCATGTCAAGTGCAAAAGTGTAATGGTTGGGGTCACCTCACCTCAACATGCCCAACCAAGAAATTGGTAGAGCATCAAGATGAGCCTCAACCAAAGCCACAAGTTAGCAAGAAAACAATCCCCAAGATCAAGTCAAGATCAACCAAGAAGCCAAAAGTTGATTCACTTGAAGAGGAAGAAAAAAACAAGAAGGGGTGGCAAGGCAAGAGCAAGGCATCCAACTAATATTCAAGATGCCAAGATGATGAGCAAGAATCAAATTTGGAAGAAAGATTTTTGCTCACATCAAGTGCCATAGTTGTGATAAATTGGGCCACCTAGCTTCGGGTTGTCCAAACAAGCTTGAGAAGAAGGCTCAAGCAAACAAAGTGAAGCAAGGCAATGAGAAGCATCAAATGAGCAAGAAAGAAAAGGCTCAACAAAAGAGAGATGCTACTTATGCCGGGAAAGGGGACACATGGCTCATTCATGTCCCCCTAGGTAACAATTCTAAGCCTATTTCAATTGATGATAATATTGTGCTTAGAAAGGATGACAATGGTACCTCCTCGGTTGCTATTGTAAAACATCCGCTATTCATACTAAGGCTTTGCCTAAGTATGTTTACACCTAACTTTGAGGGACCCAAACTAGTTTGGGTACCATCAAAAATGGATGAATGTATGTAGGTACCATGGCATTGGAGGCTTGATTCAATTGAGTTCTTATTGTTCATCATTTTGATTGAGTCAAGTAATGAAGCCTAGTGCTATTATATCCCTATGCCAAGTCAAGACAAGTGAAGTCAAGTGCTACAACATACAAGTGCAAATTCAAGTTATGGTGTTTTATTGGAAATATTTGATGGCTTGCAAATATTTGAGTTAAAGCTTGCTATTTGATGATCATGAGCTACAAATGTATATTCCTAAGTGATCACACATATTTGGGTGCATATGAGTTGATTGAATTGGATATATATGCATATGTTGCTTGCTATGAGTTGCTTGAATGGATTCAATGCTTAGTAGTTAAATTTGAGTTGGTTTGAATGGATATGATCATGAGATGACTCTTAGTATATGATTTCAATTGATATATGTCTTGTGATGGTATTCAAACAAGTTGGCATCAAATTTGATTCAAATTGTTGAAGCATAGCTCAATTGCTCAAATCTGTCCACTATTACAAAATCTGAGTCAGCTGTGATCTTAGCCATGTTTGAATGATCAAATCTTATTGGAATGGCTTGAAATTTGGTATGCATGCTCTATGCTTATGGTACAAGATGCTGTAGAAATTTCATAATGAAAAGATAAAGGGATACTTCGGTTTTGGAGTGGAACTTGTCAACTATGTTGTAGCTGTTTTCAGCATGTACTAGTGTGGAAAGGTGTGAACTCTGGTAGCAATCCATAAGGAGTATGAAGCTCAAATTTTTGTGGCTACTAGATGACTTAGTGTTGAACATCTCCACCAAATTTCGTGGCATTTCAACATGTAGACTGAGAGTTATGGTCTATTCTTTGAGATGTACAAAATCTGCCAGAAAAAGTGACAATTTTGGTTTTGATCAAGAGTCACTTTCATTGAAAGGTCCTCAAGTTGGAATCTTGTTTATAAGTGTTTGAGGCACCTAAGGTTGGTTTTGAATTGAGTTAGAAGCATGACAATAAATGAGTACAAAAGGCTATTGATTTTGGGGGAGTGTATTTTGTACACATTTTGTACTCTAGTTGAAGATCAAGACCAAGCTCAAGATGGAGAGCAAGAAATGAGCTCAAATGATCATTGGATATCTTTGGTAGAAAGAAAAGGACTTAAAGAAGAATCAAGTCTATTCATCATATCAAGTCCATCTTTTGGATCAAGCAACCAAAGTCAAAGCAAGTGAGTATCAAGAATGGTTCTTGGAGAGAGGTCACTTCTCGGCTGGGGAGCATGCCGCCCTTTTGAGGTAAACCGAGCACCGTGCTTGGATGGCTAACATGGAAGTGAGATTCTAGGAATGATTGGAGATGCTTAGTTGATGCAATCTAATGGGTTGATCTAGAGAAGCAAGCAACACCCAAATAGAGAGATGTTTCATGCAATGTTCAAATGGTTTTCTCTCATGGAAGCAAAGATGAAAAGAAAGCAAGCCAACCACAACAAGAAGTGCACTTGATCATTAGTGGTTTTTCAATTCATATGGGTGAAACATGGAATTCATATTGATAGATATTGTGTTCACCAAGCTATTGAATTGGACTTCATGATGCTAGTTGGAGAGCTAAATTGGAATCTAATGACTATCCTCTACTCCAACATAGCAAGGTGAAATTGTTTGACATATGCATTCATACTTTTGCTAAGGACTTGCTAGTGCATATAGCCATACATAGTGATCATTCATGAAAATCAAATGTTTTAATGTTTATATGGTACCACTATTGCTTCTATGCTTTATATGATCTAGTGGTGGCATATGACATGTTCATGAGCTAGTAAACCCATAGTATTTGATCTAGAGTATGAGCATTCAAGTACTTCAACTCAACATTGTCAAGATAACCCTTAGCATGAGGTGTGAAAAAGCTTGTCATTGGTTCAAACCGAGTTAGATTATTTTGTGCAAGTGATCTAGATCAAGACAAAGAAAAAGAAGCTCATGGAAACAACATAGTTCAAAAGAATTGGATACAATTGTCAAATCCTTTCAAGTGGCTACCACATTGCAAGATATATTATATTCCTACACGTGATATCTTTCCTTCACATGGTATGAATGGTGGTTCCACAAGTGATCCTCAACTTTAAGTGATCAATTCAAATCAAAGAAAGCTACCCTCACCAACAAGTGCTCAAATTGTTTAAATGGATTGACATATGCTTTGACATAGGGGAGGTGTCCCACCTCAAGTTATCAAGGTCAAAGCTCCTACAAAAGTGACCTACATGTGGCATTTCAAAGATGGTTTTCATGCTTCCACATGTGTTTTGTTACAAGTGGTATCATTCCAACATATGGTGGTGTCCATCAAAATGAAGATTCAACAATCAACCATCTATCCCTAGTCACAACCTTTGTATCAATAGAGGCATACCCTTTATGGAAATTGATGACAAAGGGGGAGAAATTGGACAAAGATATGTTTGTGTCTTTGAATATATGACAAAGGGGGATGAGAATATGGACACAGAACAAGAGGGAGCAAGATTGAAGATTAGAGAAGGATCAACATTCTTGGACAAAAAGAGAAGCACACAAGTTGGGGAGCAAGCTCATGAACTTGATTGGTTGCATTTGATATGTGCATACTCATGTGCTTGCTTGCATTTGCATAAGTTTTTAGTTTCCATATGCAATGCTTGTGTGGTGTATGCTAGTCATAGAACTTGATTGATGATTTGATAACTAGCATGCATAGGTTGTAGCTAGACATATATAGTTTTTCACGTGGATCAAGTACCATTGCTTATAATGTTGATCTCACATGGTATCTTGAGTTTTGATGTATGTCTAGTTACATGAATGATGCTAGGATGAACTTCAATTTGCAACTCCGATTGGTATCACGCTTCAAAGGTTTATCCTATATACCTTAGCATCACTTTGTAGTGTTAACCCTCCCAAAAGTTTCATATCTTTGTATGTGTGCAAACCTTAAATTCAAATCAATTGGGCACACATATAGGGGGGAGTTACCACTATGAAGAAAGTTTTAATCTTCAATTCCATATCTTTGTAGTGTTGCCATCAATTACCAAAAAGGGGAGATTGAAAGGTCCCTTGTGGTTTTTGGTAATTGAGTGTCAACATTAGGTGAACTAATATGTGTGATTGAGATTATACACAGGAAATTAGTTCACACATGATGATGCAATGAAGGAGCTTATTGCATATGAAACATGACATGGAGTCATGTGACCGTGGTGGTGAAGATCAAGACAAGGCTTGGCTTGATGGACCGGTTGCAAGTGTGAAGGGCAAGTCGAGAGACTTAGCGCCGATGGACCGACGCAAGCGGTGAAGAGCAAGTGAGGTCAAGATCGATGGACCAAGAAGGTCATGTGATGATATGAAATGGATCATATCATTCTTGATCGTGTTGGTGCATGTGTTGCATCGGCACTTGAAGTTGAAGCGGAATGGAAATGCGCAAGGCAAAGGTATAACCTATAGGGCATTTCATTTCACCGGTCATGAGGAGCTTAGAGAAGTTTATGACCGGGTTTAGGATAGATGGCCGTACTATCAAGAGGGGCAAACTTGTTTGCATATCGGTCATCTAGTGCCACTTGAGCGATCTAACTTTGCGATGTGTTAGGATCGAGTGGCGTGCTAAGAGCTAACCCGGCCTTTGAAATGATTGTGAAAATGCTAACACACTTGCACATGGTGTTGTACACTTGGTGGTGTTGGCAGATTTGCAAAGGCGGCGAGATTGCGGGGTTGAGTTGGGTTTCGAGAAAATGAGATGCATATTTTCTATTGCGCCGGATGCAAGTTGGTGGAAAACATGCTATTCCTCGTGCTCAAGTTTGGTATACTTGATGGGTAGCATGACGGCGAAGGTGTCGGTGTTTTGAGGTGAAGTTTTCGCTGGAAAACGGTGACCGACGCACCGACCGGAAGCACATTGTATTGACCGGACGCCCGGTGGTGCGTCTGGCGAGAGCCTTGCAGTGCGGATTTCACCGGACGCGGGGACGACCCTGGACCGAAGCTTCCGGTCTTCGGCCGAAGCGTCGGGCGGACGCATGGAGGTGGGTGCCGGTTGTGGGCCCGAAGCGTGTCGGTTGTGATCGGACCTCGTGGCCGGACTCACGACGGACTTCGGCCGGTGAGTCCGGTCGGTGCGTCCGATCCAACGCCAGCTGTAAGCACCCCAACGGCTCTATTTTGGCTTGTGGCTATAAATAGATGGGGTGGCCGGCTTTGGTCGGTTCTTGAAAGCACATTCTAGTCTTGGTGGCTTGTATTGTGGTGCTTGAGAGCCCTCCCACTCACATATGCTTGATATCGTTCATCCGATTGAGTGAGAGATCGAGTTCTAGTGCGTTGCGTTGAGAGATCGCATTCGTGGCACTAGGCGATCGTGTTGCAAGCCGGTGTGCTTGTTTCTCTTGGAGGTTGCCACCTCCTAGACGGCTTGGTGGCAAGGGACTTCGTGAAGCACGCAAGGAAGCTTGTGCGGTGCTCCGAAGAAGAGATTGTGAGAGGTTCGTGCTCACCTCACGGGGATCGTGAAGAGCAACTCTAGTGGAGCGTGTTATTGAGCTACCACACTTGTGTGTGGGTTCACACGGTACCCTCTCGAGGGATTGGCTCGAGGACTCACACTTTGTGAGGTTCTCGATCGAGCTCCCGGTACGTGGGATTTGGCACGGCCATTAAGCTTGAGAATCATCACCGGGTGATTCGCCAAACCGTGGAACCACTAAAGTGTTGGTCGACACAACGAGGAGTAGGGGAAGTTGGCAAGCTTCCCGAGACCTCGATAAAAATTCACCGGTGTCATCTTGTGTCCACACTTCGCGGTGGTTTGCATTCTCTTCATCACAAGCTTTGTTCTTACATTCTTATATATACTTGTGCTTGTGCTTGAGTAGAGTAGTTGTAACTATCTAGCTTGTGTAGCTTGGTTAGTTACTTTGCTTAGCTTGTGTAGCTAGGTATTTTGAGCCTTTGGGTTAGGCGTGTGTTGCCTTGTCCATTGTGCACCTAGTGAGCTTAGGGGCTTTGTGCTTGCGCTTACTAGAATTGTGTAGGAGCTCTCTTGTGCTTGAAGTACTAGTGCTTAGGTTTGTGTGACTTTGCATTAGAATTGATTAGGAGCTCAAGCTAGGCTTGTCACCTCACCTTTCTTGTGTAGGATCTTTTGTGAGGTGATTTAGAGTCTTAGTTAGAGGGGTGAAGTCTTGGCTAGACCGATATGTTTAATTCCGCAATTGTATTCGGTTAGCCGGTTCGATTAGTTTTTAGAAGGGACTATTCAACCCCCCCCCCTAGTCCCCATCTCGACCCTTCAACCAGGGGCGAAGTCCATATATTGGAGTGTAGTTAATTAACAAGCCAAATTTGTTCAACACAGCAAATTTCCGTTTCATTGCAAATTTCGCTACATCATTACTACAATTTGCCAATACCATAAAATTGGCCAATACGGTCAATGCTCATGGGTGCTATGCTCTTTTTTTTTCCAAGAACTGGATTCAAGTGTATGCTGACATTTTTATATATGTATGATTTCCATTTCAATGGTGCTTATCTGACAAACTTTTTTTTTGGCAATCTTTCATGTCCTATGTACATTGCTAGTGGCTGCGCACTTGTAGGATTTGTCTAGTTATGCGGTGCTCAAAAAGTGCAATTTCTGTGCGTTGTTGTGTCTGAACTTGAATGCAGTGTTCATACCTTCTTCCTGGAAACGAAACTCTACTTTGTTAGCCTGAACTCGATCTGCGTGACGCACTTGGTGCGTGTTGTGTAGTTCTAATTTATGTTCCACTAGTATCGTGCCCGTGCGTTGCTACGGGGTAATAAACTTTTACAATAAAAACATATAGATCGCACAATAAAATAAAAATAATGCGAAATTAGATACTGGTGTTAACATGACATTTAATCAAAAAAGTAAAGTTCAATACCCTGAAACCAAGTCTCTCTGTCTCAGCTTTCTTCCACACATTTTTCAAATTTCATAGAAATCGTATTCCCAAATTGGAGCACTGACAATACTATAGAAAATTTACTTGTAAGCATTTCTTCCTCACTTACAATCTGTATGTAAGACATTTTACAAAGCCTACACATTGCGTGATACAATAGCATTTTATTGCAACTTACAAACATACTTGAATAATCAATGAGATGATGTTGCTCCAAAAAAACAATGAGATGATGTCGATGATCTCCTGAACGAAGCCATTGCAGCGGGCAATCGCCACAGCTAACCCAAAGCTTACAGGAGCAGAGTAAGATGGTGTGACCGTGGGGGTGAAGGTTGTGCCCTTGTTGGGCAACATGCACACACACAACAAACGTGCACCATCTCCTCCCATCCCTCGCCGATGTCGTTGTCACCGTTCGTGATAAATTAAGAACAAGGCTGCATATACACTAAGGAGTTCACCATCTTTTAAAATGAAAATGAGACTTTGTGACCAGGGATATAAGACAGTAAATAGTAATAATCCAACACCTGCCAAAACACAGTTCAATCAGATGAAAATCATACTTATATTGCATAGCACTAAGGACACAATTCTAGTCATGAAGTTATGATTCCTACACATCAAATATAAGGTAGAATAAACCTTTCTGAATCTGCACTTATTGCACCAAGAACAAATGCCCAAATTCATTCGGAAATGCTTCGAGCCAATGCACAGGCAAGCCAGTCAGTCATTTCGCAGCAGCATTGAAACTGAAAGAGGAGAAAACTTCGATGAACTCAACGCTGAACGGTACTGTTATCAAGAGATGAAAATTGCAGTAGTAGAATGACATTCCCAGAGAAAATGCATTATTGACCGAACAGAAAGGGACTATGTCATCTTCTTTCACTCTAATGGTCATCTCCGCTTCTGAATCCTTGCTGAGCATTCCTTTATAACCACAGGCAAAGCAGGGCAGCCAGCCATATACTGTCTTTTGGCTGCAACCTGGTACCTTCCCATACACTGCAAGGAAGTATCTAATGAATTATTAGCAACAACGATGTTTGAAGTAGGAAGGGGATCCGTTTATTGTCTACATCAGTCCATAAGAGTATTATTAAACAAACTTAGTACAACATCACATGCTTGTTGCTACTTCTATGTAAAATCAGAGAAACAAAGAGGATGAGAACATTGCTAGTGAGACGTTGGTTCATCAACAAAGGAGAGAAATTTGTAACAGCGATCGGTGAAAGAAATCGACAAGTATGTATGAAAAAGAATAGGTTTTGTGGAGCTACCTGTTGGGCATGACCAAACGTCTGAATAAGAGATTATTTTGCACCAAGCAAACACAAGCCAGTCTGCTACCTGTAAATTAGTAAGTATATATAGAACAAATTATTCAAAACTCCTTCACACATGATTATCCACCTGTTCATGTTCTCTCTAAACAGAAAATCTGAACTATTACCTCACATATGTTTCTTGTTTGATTGAAATACAAATACTCTAAGTTATTTTTGTATAAATATTCGAAAACTTTCTCAAGCTAGATGCATGTGGATTAGAATAAACCCCAAAATAGAGGTAATCACATAGGCACAGTTGATTTACAAACAAATAAATTATAATGTGAAAGCCCATCATAGTAATCATTAAAAGCTCCAATTTCTACATAAGAGCTGACTGTGTAAGATGAAGCTGGACCAAGTTGTCAGCACAGGTACTGCTACTCCATGGGCAACTATTCTGGTTTACTGCATGCATGAACCTACTTAGCAAATGGTTCTCCAGCGTTTGTAACTAACAGAGAATAAAAGAAAGGTTTCACAACCGAATAAAAAAGTCGGTTTGCAAAGAGAGATGTTGAAACCTAAAGTAACAGTAAGCAAAGCTCTATGAATATTGTACTAAACATTTTAAACTTACCTGATCTTGCATCAACGACAATGGGACAGAGCTGCACCAATATCTGCAAAGAAAGGAGATTCCCACAATCGAATAGTATCAAATCTTAAATATCACAGGTGCCCTGCTATTGTGGGTACATGAATTATTTAGAAAAATATATAGCTAATGAAGTTAGTAACGAGATTGTTATTACCAACTGAACCCTGAAGGGGAGTTTGGGGAGAGCTTGAGAATCAAAAAAAAAAATGATAAAGCAGAGGATGAATTATTTTCAACTTCCAAGATCTATACCTCATTTAAGAATCTAACCAACAAAAATGCAAAATTGTTGCATCGCTCTAGAACAATATATTAGTTTTACAATCTCCACAAACAAATGCCAGTTGTCTCCCTTTCATCATCTTCATATATACCACTGCATTGACATTTGACCAAAATGTACTATGTCACTCGTGATTCATTAACAATGCGCAAAACTTCCGAATGATTAAATTCCTGAACTTTGTTAGTGATTTGTGAATCGACAAGCAGAAGAGCTTAATTTCCCCTAGAGCATTTCAAATAATGCCTTGTGCAGTGTGGACTCTGTATTTCAGCTGTTAAGAAAAAAAACGACAACATTCAGATTGCGAGAGACAGCAACTAATGAACAAGTATGAGCCTCTGAACATGAAGAGTCTGAGCATTCCTTTTTTTTTTTTTTAGATAACGGAATAAAATTCCAGCCTTCACATCCACGCATGGATGATTACGGCTAACAGAGGTGCTAACTAAAGAGATGTTCAAAACATATATGTGTATCAGTGTATGTATATGAATTCAGAGAAAAACTATAATGCAAGTGCACATTTTATAAGCTAAGTTCTGTCTAAGACAAATATGTTTTAATAACAATTTATTATTTTTGATCAAGAACAAGCTTATATGAGATACAATATAACACTTCAGTCCAAAAACTGACATGTAGATGTTGGAAGAGGTCTGCAAAACCAGACTCAAAAGAGCCGCTTCGACAAGCCACATCGTGTCCAATTGGGACTGCCGCTAGCGCAGCTCCTCCCGCCATTCGCACTCAGCTCAGATCGATGGTGGCAGGATGCTCCACGTTGCCCTTGCAAATGGGGGGAATCAAGATGCAGATTCGCTTGAAATCAGGGACTAATGCTACTCATAAGTGGCAGAGCTCCATTAAATGAAGCAGATTGCAACTCACTTTTGTTGCAAAAAAAGAGTGAAAAATCAGATGGATCTTACCTGTGCAGATTGCGCAACTCACCTCCTCCTCCGTCCGTCCCGTGCTGCCGCGGCGGGGGTGGGAGTCGGGCGGCGATGGGCGGTGGCGTCAATGGCGTGGCCGAAGTGCCTGAATGGTAGCCCCACCGCACCTTGAACCGGCAGCGCTTCCGAAGTCGTCGAGGCGGCGGCGGCGGCGAGTTAGTGTCGGTGCACATGTGGGAGTGTTCTCTGGCGGCGACCTCAACATATCCCACGCGACAGTGAAGGCGTGCGCGTGCGTGGTGATGGAGCGGCGGCATGAGCGCGAGCGAGGCACGGAGACAGCGGAGAGCCGGAGACAGCGGGGGTGGATGCGGAGTTGAGGGCGCGTTTGTTTATTTCTTTTTTTTCCACTAAAATTACGGGAGGCCCACCTATTTGCGAACTACAAAGATGGCAAGCCTCACCCTATGATACAGCGATGGCAGCTAGCAAAAGAATCCTATGATTAGAGGAAGGTCAAACACGATTTTCTTTCCTTTCCTTTCTTTCCTTTTCTTTTGGTTTCTTTTGTTTTAGTTTTCTTTAGTTTCCTTTTGGAGAGGAGGGTAAGCGCATAGGGAGGATGTGAAATGGCTTGGCCCTTTTGATCGCACGGGCCTTCCTTTTCTTGCGTACGTGTATTATGTAAGGGATGGTAATTTATTTCCTTTTCTAGCTCCAGGTTGTATGGGTGATTTGTTTTCTTTTCTTGCTTTGGGTCGCATGGGGTGGCGGATGGGCAGAACCAAAACAAATGTCGCACTAAAAAATTGTCTCCTCCTTGTTCTTTTATGTTGTAGAGATAGAGATTTCTGAGCTGTGTGCCATGTATTGGGTTTTACACATATATACCCATGACCATGTATGAAGTGATATAAAACAAGTATTTGCTGTTATACATGTGGTGGTGCACTATGATGTCTCGGACAATCTTTGGCTTCTGAAGTTCCGATAACTATATATTCTGTCAGCTTCAAAGATTACAAATGTTCAGCAGATTCTTGCGTGGTCATAAGACTCATGGTATTTTTTGAAGAACTTCAATGAATTTCACTACTACAGAAATTGATTTTGCAAGGTGGTCGAATTTTATTTTCCGTGGCGGGCATTTGAGAAACCGCCACGGAAAATAGGTTGATTTACCGTGGCGGACTTTTTAATTAACAGTGACGGTTTTAAAACCGCCATGGTAAATATATTTTACCGTGGCGGTTTTTTTTAATTTGCCCGCCATGGAAAATGTAGGCCCAAACTACGAGTGAACCCTAAGGACAAAAGCCCATATCGGCCCAAACTCTGGTGTCTCATATATAAACAAGTGTTAGCGTTTTTTCACCCACCCCTCACTTTCTCCCACCAACTCCCGTCTTGTAGGCACTCCCCCTCTCTCTCTGTCTCCCCTTTCGAGATCCCGAGGGCGGCGACCAAAGCGGGCGGTGGATCTCGCGGCGCGCCGGCCGGGCGGCGGATCGGATCGCGCGACACCCGGCGGATCTCGCGGCGGCATTCGGCGGATCTCGCGTGCACCGGCCGGCGGCGGGCGGATCGGCGCTGCCGGGCGGATCTCGCGGCGGCGACCGGCAGCGGGCGGATCTCGCCCGGCGGCGGGCGGATCTCGCTACGTGGAAAGCCGGGGCGCGTGGAGGCTTCCGGGTGTGGTGGATCAGCGTGGAAGCTCGGGGCGCCGGCCGGCGTGGATCCGGGCGTGGAGGCTTCCCGGCGCGCGGCTGCGCATCACGGCGGGCGGGCTGGGCGTCCCGGGCGGGCTGGGCGTCGGCAGCGGCGGCTGACGGACCGGCGGCGGCGGCGGAATCGAAACCCCTAACGGGCGGGCGGCGGATCTGGGCCCGTTAGGGTTCGATTTGGATTTTTTATTTTTTATTATTTTCTTTATTCTATTAACGGTGGTGGGCATTTCAGATTCCAAAAAACCGCCCGCGGAAAATCGCATGATTTTCCGTGACCTTTCCATTCGTGGCGATTTTAAAAACCGCCACGGAAAATCGAAAATGTCCGCCACCTAAAATCGAGTATGTAGTAGTGTTTTGTCTGTGTGAGACTCATGCAGTGTCTCAGCTTGTTTCCACAAAAGAATAATTCTACTGCACCCTTTGCTAATGTGGTCACAACATATTGTTTGCCTCTGCATTACTGCATGCAGAGGATCCGGCTGAGGATCATCCATGGCTTTGGTCCAGTTTGCTAATTTTCCTCTGCTCTAAACTTTGCCAATTTCGTCAACCAATCCGACTATGGCTCTGACTGAACCGAAACTTTAACTGTTATTATTCTCAAATTACTTTCTATTCTGCTCTAAAATTGGCTAGGAATCGGGTGTTGGCTGCTACAGCACATTCTGGACAGCCCTGACGTTGCTCTATAGAAACCTGTACCTCCTGGGCCAGCAGACGATCCATCGATAGAAACCGGGGGCAAGGATGCTGGGGAACACGGCAGGAATCCGGCGAGCAACCATGATGACATGTGCCTGGTGATCGAAGCAGCCATGGACGATGGCGGACCCTCGACCAACCACGCCTTGCAGCACACAGGTGGACCGCAAGTCTCAGCTCAATGGCGTTTAGATTCATTCATATAGATATCGTCGTGTATATATGTATCAATGGCGCTTAGATTCTGTCACCTTTGCTTGATTCAATGTACGTATGTACGTGTATGTGTGCAAGCAAAATACCAAAAGATTCGAAGAACCATATATGTGAACTTCATGCTTCCTCTAGGTAAAAACAGGATGCACGCGTGTAGAATGCAGTGGTCCATGACCCACTGCAGATTCAGAGAAGATGATTTCCCCAGCCATGCCCAGGATATAAGTTGAGCCATTACTGTCTAGTTGTCTTTGTGCAAATAAAACGCAAGCCGGTGTTTGCAATCACGGCTGGCATTGCAAGACATTTATAAATGTATTGCAATGTGAGCTTTGATTTCTGCTGGTTTGAATTGTCCATGACTTGGACCTACCGTGGAGTCCCACTTTGTTAAGCACCAGTTATATAAAAGGAAGTGGTGGCAGACTTGGTTGCCTCCACCTCCCTGTCTTCACCATTTTTGTCTTCATGCGTTCCTTCTAGGGTCTGAAGTAAACTTCCCTCTCTTAGGAAGTCCTAATACTAGAAACTACATGTAGTTTCTATCCTTGTTAATTTCAATAGGCACTACCTATAGAAACCATGGTGCCAATAGATGGAGAAAATTGTCATAGCATTAGAAATACAAATAGTTTAGTGCCAAGCGAAATAGCTTAGCATCGAGCCTGTCACGCTTCTATAGCGCAGCTTTTTGTTTTTTTTTTTTTTGAGGGAACGTAGCTATTTTTTTTTTTTTTTTTGGGGAGCGTAGCTATAGCTATCTATTCCATATATCATCATCATCATCATCATCATCGGCACATTGCTTTTGGAGTCCCTCTCGATCTTCTATATGTTCTCACGTTTACTAGTCCACCATTGACTAGACTACTCGGTCCCTGTGTATGGAATTTTAGCACACGACTAGGTAAATGCCCGTGCGTTGCACCGAGGAAAAATATCATTCACTTTTTTTTTCTTCCTCCGAGATCAACAATTCTCATTTTTCGTTTGGGCTTGAATCTGCTCGGCCATATAATAAATCCTCTATCAACAAGAGGTTCGATCACGAAGACAAACTTAAGTACCGAACACCGAAGTTGTTTAGAATTTTCTGTTGCGAAATAAGGCCAACAATGCTCCAATCTGAAGTTGTATAAAAACATACCAATCGTAATTATAGGTGCTATTGTATGGGGTGATATTACTAATTTAATATCCAAGAATCCCTCTCTTATGCCCACCATTTTAGGGCTAAACTCAAACTAAATGCCATGTAATTAGTGGGGTTCTCATGCTGAAACAATAAATATGGTTTATGAACATCACACATTTGGAACAAGCTCTCAAATTCGAAGGGGAGAGTAATGGAAATACGATTATTAGGTATCATCTTCAAGCCAATCATCCCAGGATACTCATGGTGCAAATTATCCGAAATGATACTTGACAAAAAAAAGTTATCATATCATGCAACACGAGGCTTAGTGCGGTAGTGACTACACGCTTAGCTAAAAGCATATGTCATGTGGTTATGAAACTACCAATTATAATTATCATTATAATTAATTATAATTATAATTATAATTATAATGGTTAGATGCAAATTACTCTTACCATGTGTTGCAACAGAGCAAGAAAAATCATAAAAATACATGTTTCAATTTTAAAAAACAAGTAATAATCTGAAAAACAAAAGGCAAAAGCATTTTGCAAGTGAACACAAAAGTTTGCATTTAATCTAAACTAATATATTTGTAAATCTATCTAGAAAACATACCAATCGTAATTATAGGTGCTATTTTATGGGGTGATATTACTAATTTAATATCCAAGAATTAAATTTCTATTTTTAGGCGGGCGCGTGTGGCATGCGGTGGTTGGTTGACTGATTGCGCCCTTAATAACGGGGCCGGGGTGTTTAGAGCCGGACGGGTGTTTAGCCCGGGTGAAAATTCCTAATTCCTATTTTTAGCCGGACGATTAGCTTCATGCGGAGAACCGGGGTGAGTCCGCCCCAAAATCTTTTTGTGGCGGGCGTAAAACGTTTTATGCGTGGCGGGCATAGCTGCCGTCACTAACGAAAAGGTCACGGTTAATCGTGACCTTTTATGTGTGGCGGGCGGCCATGCCCGCCACGCATAAAATCAAGCGTGGCGGGCAACATAACGCGCCCGCCACACAAAAAGAATGTTATCCGTGGCGGGTGCGTTACGCCGCCCCGCGGTTAACATTCTTTTAGCGCGGCGGGCGGGTTATGTTGCCCGCCACTGACTTGAATTTTTTTTAAAAAATAAAATACCATATATATATATATATATATACATACATATATATATACATCTATCAATCCATACACACATATATATAAGAAAGACATATACTCTAATATATATCATATATACATATATATACATCGATTCATATATACAAGTTTCACCGATCGATCGATCCATTTGTTCATATCCAACATGTACTAGTTAATTACAACATCTATACAAACATTGCGAGCTATATGTTGATCGGATGAAGATAGTCCTTAAGACCTAGCTCTTCCCATCTCCTTAGCGGCGCATACTCTACAAAACGACCCCGACTCACTTTGTCCACATTGAAGTGCGGGCGGCCTTCGTGAACTACCATGCCTAGAACGAACTTGCGGATGTCCGCTCTCGTGGCGCTGAACCGCATCTCGCCGGTTGCCTTTTGTAGTACCCCCGTGAACTGGTTCCTTGAGTCTTTGAGCTGTCGGTAGCTGGATTTGTACCTTTGCGTGCCTTGAGGTACTCCGCAGGCGAAGAATCCACACAAGTTTGATCCAAATGGTTGTTTGACGACTTGCACACAATAAACCGGTGTTATTAGTAATATCGAAGCTATAGGTAGGTAGTCGTACTAAGAAAAACTATGTTTCATTTACGCACGGAAATCTCGCCTGATTTTGAGTGTATCTCCATTGCGCTCCTTACACTACGGGATCGTCGATCCCAGCAGTTCGATCCTTCAAGTAGTGCTTGTAAGCGTTCGAAAATGCACTATATTGTCAACGATATATGATATTCGACTCTAGTAATTGAATAAGGAGTTCATCGATCACTTACAATCTCAAGATTTTTTTGAATTGTCGGTAGCCGTGCGGGTTTGATGAGCCTTGTAGTGAGTCAAAGACAACGGCCCTCCCGTCCCGAGGAAAGATCATGAAACAGATCCAATGTCCCTCACGAGCCTCATTCCGTATTGGTAAGGCGCCGAATACATCGATACCCATTTTCCTTGACCTTTTTCATCGCTGATATGACGTACTCGCTACTCCAACTTCTTAGCTCTTTTCGTTTCTTATCCCGGATCTTACGTCTTTCCTCGTCCGTCAAGTTCACCGGTCGGGATGGTCCGCTCTTAGCTTATAACCGATGACCTGTCTCTCACGGATGTGCCATGGAGAGAGGTAAAGAATACCATTCTTTAACTTGTGGCCTGCATCGGCGCTCAACCTACAAGGACATGTGGCTGTGGCATAGGTACCTTTGAAACAAAGAATCTATATACGGATGCAAGGGACATGTGCAAGTAAAATTGCGCTTACATCGTAAACAAGGTGACTTGGGCAACGTCAATGTCCCTGTCGACGAAGTAGTCTCGACATGTCGTCGAATGTAACCAAGAACGGAGATCGGTGTGGTAGTGGAAGCACTCCTTAGGAAGAAGGACACCGAAGTTATGCAATCCACGCTTTGCGCACTCTATGTACCACAAATGGAACTTCCGAGTCTCCCAGTCCTCGGCATTGATGAGTGGGCCTTTGGGATCATGAACTTCCCAAACTCGAACGAGCCGGGGCATTCGTCCGAGACAAACCCGACATAAGGTGGGAATTTTGGCCTGCAAAAGCGGCGGTACAAATGTTAGCTACGGTTGCGAAAAGAAGTAGCTAATAACATAGTACAACTCGTTGTTTCAGCGGGCATACCTTTTGGATCGAACATCTATTACTAGGGGCCTCTTGGGTTTAGGGTACTTGTTGGCTACGACCTCCTCTTCATCGAATGTGGGCTTCTTCGGTGGTGGAGGGCATTTGCTAGGTCCAGCTCCTTTTACGCTTCCCCGGCGGCTTGGGTGTTGTCCATTGGAGGCCTTGAGTGTAGATGGGTGTCTCGTTCCCTATTCTCTCCTCGGGACACGGCAACGTGTTTTTTAGCGGTTGCTTCCTCGTATATCGGCTGCCCCTCATGTGCCGGCTCCCGAGGTGTCGGCTCACCGAGGTGTCGGCTCCCGAGGCTCCTCGGTGCCGGCTCCTCGGGTGCCGCCTCCTTAGGCTCCTCGGGTGTCGGCTCCTTCGGTGTCGGCTCCTTCGGCTCGTCTTGTGCCGGGTCCTTAGCTAGGGGTCTGCGGAACCATGAGGAGGGTCGTTGCCTCCGCCGTCCCCACCATCTTCATCATCATCGGAAGAGTCACCAAAGGGGTCGGTGGCGTGCTCGGGTCATTGCTGTCTTCTTTGGTGTACCGGAAGGTGAAGTCAATTTCGACATCTTCAAAGACAATGTCCACCTTTGGCCACGATGCGTTGTAACCGCAGCCGTTCCTAGAGTCTTGGCGTCGTTATGGCCAAAGGGATAGTCCAGCTCCCGATCTTCATGTTACGGCGCCACGTACCCAATGTTGACTTCAAAGACATTCTCGGGAGGGATCTCGTGCGCCGTACTCTTTGCAAGATCCAAGAGGATATACCACCCCCTCGGCCACTTGCTTCCTCTTGCCCAACCTGCCGACACGCGTATCAACATTACGCATATCGCGTCTCTTCGGTGATATCATCCACCGGGGTCTGTCGGGTCAACAGCCAGAGAGGTGCTTCTTTGGGGGTTCTTTGGGGTGGGCAGCGGCATACCCGGCGTTGCGGAACATCTGGTTCGGACTTCGACCATCCGGGGTCGTTGCTCGTGAGGGCCTCTTTGATGGACTAGGTGATCATTTGCTTGCAAGGCCTCATCACGGCCTTCCCGTCTCGGACCCTCCTTGTACCTCGCCTCATGTGATGCGAGGCGAAGATCGGACGGCCACGAGCCCACCGTCGCCCAACTCTTCCCCGGAGCTCATGCCACGGGACGCGGCCGCGATGCTCGGGGTTTCCCAAGGCCGGCGTCGGTGCATCGTGTCCCCCGCGAATCTCGAGGGTCCCGCTATTCTTAGCCGCCGGTGGCCTCTATGACCTTCTTCTTGACCTCCTTCATCCGGGCTTGGGCCTCGGCTTCTTGGGCTTGTGGGCGTAGGGAAGTCCCGGGTCCTTTCATCACAGCCCTCGTGCGGATCCGGCTCCCCCGGCTTCCTATCTTCTCCTTTCTTCCGCCCGCCACGCCGGCTTGTGTCGGCGTACCCAACACACCGCCCATGTAGTAGTGGGCAGTTTGTTCCGTTTGGCTAGCTCTGAGAACTTCTCGCTCTTCGCCTTTGCTTCGGGCGTGTTTAGCCTTTTGTAGAACTCTTCCCATACTTCTTCTGAGATCATGGTGTACTTGGTGAAGGGTAGGCGTCCTTTCTTCAGAAAGTCTACGTTGAGCCTATACTTCCAGTTCCGGAAGCTTCTTCCTGCGAGGACATATACATGCTGCTCCACCTTTTTCATATCGGCGCCTGGCGGATACCGGAACCGTTTCAAAATCTCACCCCACATCCAGAACTTGTCAGTGTTGGGGACGGCTTTCCAGTCTTCGATTAGAATGGAGACCTTATCTTTCACGAAACACGACACTTGAGTGTTGTACTTCGCGACGACTTCGGGAGGCAGCAGTGGCTCGCCCTGCGGCCCCAACTCTTGAATGACAAGGACCTCATCGATCTTCTTGTGCCTCCCATGGTCTCCCCTTCTCCACTTCGGCTTGTCTCCCTTTGCTTTGCCTGAAGAGGTGGCCGTGGACGAAGGGGGGGTGTTGTTGCTCTGAGCTGCTTGTGGAGGGAGCGGTGGCAGCTCGTTCAGCCTGTACTTCCTTAACCCGACGCTTCTTGCTTCGTGCTTCGTCCCTCGGGTTGAAATTAGGATCTTCTTCCTCCTCTGTACGTTTCCTTCTACCCTTACACGGGCTATACGAGGCTCCGCTTGCGTACTGGGAAGTACTAGAGCTACTGGCGGAGCTAAGCGACTCCCATTCAAGCTCACCTTGAGGTTGTTCTTGTTCATTCGACATTTCAAGCTACAAATATATAGTGCTTTAGTACTAGTATATAGGACGAGTAGACAAGCGTAATTCAAAATTGCTCAAAGAAAGAAATAAAAAGATTGGCTCAGATATAGCCCCCTTGTGATCACATCGCTTCTAAACTGGTTGCTTTGTACAAGCCGTCCTTAGTTTAGAACCTTCCAAGTATAGGGGACATTCAATCATCATAGCCGCTGCCTCAGCCCCAATAATTAAGTTCATGTCATTGCATATATGCCACTGCCTCAGCACTAATGGGTTCACATCATTGCATATATATCTCCAACAGCCAACAGAAAATAGGGAGCCAAGCCAACATCCAACAACACTAGAGAGCCAACAGCCAAGAGGTAATTTGAAACCAAGCCAACAGCACTAGAGAGCCAATAGCCAACAGAGGTAATTTGAAACCAAGCCAATCAATTCAAAAAAAAAAGAGTAGTAGGCAAAGATGACAAATATATGGAATTAAGGGGAAAACCCATGACTAATCGGTTTAAACATGGACCATTAGTAGCTAAGGCAACAAAGACAACACATAAGTTCATGGACAGCACTAGCTAAGGCACTAGCTAAGTTTGGATCAGTTTAAACATGACAGTAGCTTAGCATAGATAAGTTTGGACAACATAGATAAGTTCATGCAAGTCAGGGTAGCTAGTGCATAGATAAGTTCATGTCAACATAGACAACATGACAGTAGCTTAGCATAGATTAGTTTAAACATGACACTAGCTAAGTTTAAACATGATCATGTGTATAACAACTCGGTGTAGCAGTTCTTGGGGCAAACAGAGCCAACAACCAACAGTTCTTGGGGCAAAAGCGAGCCAACAGCCCCAACATATGCTCGGCATTGGACAAAAGGAAATAGGGTAGCAAATTAACATTGAGTGACATTGTCCAAGATATAGAATGAAAAATTACTAGCTATTGTTGTTTCAACCGGTTAAGGATGTAGGCATCACAGGGCAATATATATTGACATATGAGGAAAAACAGTGATAGAAATTAGGCCAAGTTAAGTAATTAGGCAAAGTTAAGTAATTAGGCCAAAGTTAAGCACCAATCCATATCAACAACCAACAACTAGCAATTAGGCCAAGTTAAATATCATAGCAAAAATCAAAAATGATAGAAGAAAAATTCAAATATAAATTTGCGGGACATAAGCTCGGTGACATATGCATCATGGGCAAGTGACAAATGCTCGATTAATTATTGCATCAAGCTCAGTGACATATGCATCATGGGCGGTGACAAATGCTCGCTAATTATTGCATCATAGGCGGGGGCATCACAGGCAGAAAAGCATCACAGGGCAATAAAAATGGATAACAATTGAAGCTACAAACTTGACATGGAGAAGTAGTAAGACAGGGCATCACAAGTGGAGAAGGAATTTGAAAAGCTCACACGGTCAAAAAGCGGCGGGGGGATGGTCACCGATGAGCAGCACGGAGGAAGAAGAGGATGGAGATGGGGTCGCCGGCGAGCACCGAGAGGGGTCACCGACGAGCACCACGTGCGACAGGTCCCGGCGAGAACCCACGAGCCACGGCCCCGACCACGGCGGCACCACGACACCGGCGGCACCACGAGCACCAAGTCCGACCACGGCGGCACCGGATCTGAAGCGGGGGGTGGCCGGGCGGCGCACCGGAAGACGGAGACGGAGACGGAGACGGTGACGGAGAGACGGAGACGGAGACGGGGGCGGGGGCGGGACGGGACGGCGGATGGGGGGATTCGCACCACACGGCGCGCCCGGATCGAGTCGGGGTTCCGACGAGTTTCCGACGGCGGGCGTTAGGGTTTCCCACGGCCCAAGCTCAGCGCGGGGGAGGGGGCGCGTCTTGCGCCGACGCTTGGATCCGAGGAGGACGACGGGGGGGACGCGGTGGCGCAGGACGGTGGCGAGGACGGTGGCGGGACGGTGGCGGTGATTTCACGGGCGGGCGGCGCGACAAGTTTGGGCAGCCCTTCGGGTCGATTTGGAAACCGGCGAGGACTTAGAAATTTTTGGAGGAAGCCCCCAACTATTTATAGGAATGCTTTGTTTTTGCGTGGCGGGGGCGGATTAGGATGCCCGCCACGTAAATATTAACCGTGGGCGGTCGGATTAGGATGCCCCGCCACGTAAAAATATTAACCGTGGCGGGCGGATAAGGATGCCCGCCACGTAAAATATTTTCTACGAATAAATTGATAAGTATTCTTATAAATTGTTATAAATTGTTATAAATTGAGAGATCAATTCAGATAATATATCAAAAATATTCTGATCAAATTTGAAATTTTTTACACATTCGGTATATATAGGGATGCTTTACGTTCCCAACACATATCCAAAGATATATAGGGATGCTATGAGGAAGAGGATGCTTTTCGTGTATGCGTCTTCGAGAAGTATGTCATTATTAGAAACTTTACAGTTCCCAAGACATATCCATTTACATACACCAAGTGTACATCTTGATGAGTACTTTAAACTTTGTATTCAAACTTATTTGAAACTAGGTCGTTTAGTGGTCCGTTTGACCAAGGTTTGACCAGGGGTCGAACTTGTGACTTTTTGAAGCCCAAGACGTCGTCGATTCGAAAAGTCATGAACACGAAAACTTCATAACTCATCAAGACGGCATTTTTACACATTCTAACTTTTCACGCCTCGAAATTTGAACTTTTCATGCATCGAAATTTGAAATTTGAATTTTTTACACATTCGGACAACATTTCGAAGCCCCGTGCGACGGCCAAGATTCAAAAAAAGTCATGAATACGAAAAGTTCATAACTCATTAAGATCTATATTTTATATATAGGTCATTTTTGCATACGAGAAATTGTTACAAACGTGTAGTTCAAAAATCACTAGTCTCCCCTCAGAGTTTCGTCAGAACACTCGTGTGAGATATTTGTTTTTGGACTATTGTTTACATCAGAATAACTGCAATTACATATCATTTTGGTGTTGGTGCATTGGTGGTCTTCTTCTCGCCATCGGGGCGGGTCCAGGGCATCATTTTAGTCTTGTCGGGATTGATTCTGTCCTCCGAAGTGCCTTCATCTTTTTGGAAAATCTGTAAAGAGGTGGAACTCATCATAGTTGTTGTATGTTTGGGGACTCGACCCCATCGGCTCCCACGATCCGGCTTTCTTTCCGCCATGACAATATGTCTATTTATGTTCTCCGCGTTCATGTAGTAGGATACTTGTGCGGCATCGATGCAAGCACCCACGATCATCTTTGTACCGCACACTTTGAAGGTTCACGGTGGTTAGCCCAAAATCGTCCACTAGAACTGCCGCAGGCTTGACCCACTGGCAATGAAAAACGGTTACCTGTAGGTTACCGCCATAGTCAAGTTCCCATATTTCTTCGACTTGTGCGAAGCATGTCATCTTCTCCCCTGTCACGCTGTTCCTGCCCTCATATCGAACACCGCTGTTCTGTGATGCACTCTTCTTGTCCTTCTCTTTTGTGTGGAACCTGTACCCGTTGACATCATACCCTTGCCACGTGGTGACCTGCATGGACGGCCCTGACACAAGCTTCTTCACAGTCGCTGCATCATCTCCTGGGGGAATGTTCTGCTTTTGGAGCCACTGGAGGAAAGTGTTCTTGTGTTCCTTCTCTACCCAATCCTTCGGACAGTTCTTGCGCTTCCTACTTGCACGGCGGAGCTCTTTGAGGTGCTTTTTAACGTATGTGTCCATGATCACCAATTGATGAAGGATGCTGTAGTGAGCGTCTAGCACTTTTTCCCTATGTATGTCGGTGCGCGTGTTTTTCGGCCCGTGCACCCCATGCCCGAGGTTCTTCCTTCATGTTGATGCCTTTGGAAGCCCAATAGCCCTCCCATCTTTTATGTACTTCATACACCAGTTCCGCGGCCTCCCGGCTTGTGTATGCCTTGATCATAGAGCCCTCCGGGTAAGCGCGTTATGATTGAATCGATTGAGGGTAGACATTAGTCGCCGATGGTCCACATCGCTGTAGGTACACGGGTCCCAGCTGTTCTATCTGATCAACCATGTGCATCATCAGGTGTGGCATAATGTCGAAGAACGACGGTGGGAAACACATCTCTATCTGGCACATTGTTTCCGCGATGAACTCTTTCAGCGCAGGCAGATCTGCTTTGGCAATTACCTTCTGGTTGATTTGGTTAAAGAAGTATGACAACCTTGTGACCACCATCTTCACGTATTTTGGACGAATAGCTTTGATCACAATTGGAAGGAACACCGTTAGCATGATGTGAGCATCGCGGCGGCGTTGAAGTTCGTCATTGTGACGTCTTTCATGGATACCGGACTCTTGATGTTGGAAGAGAAACCCGCCGGTACCTTGATACCCCGCATCAACCGACACATAGCCAACTTCTCATCTCGTTAGGTTGTAGGCCGCACCTGGGAGTTGGACTTTACCGCTTCGGAAGCCGTGTAGCATGAATTTCCTGGTCGGATGCCCATGTCAACAAGATCCCGACGTGACTTCACACCATCCTTCGTCTTGGTCTTGATATCCATCGGGGAGACCGATCGTGCTTTCGAAGACATTTTTCTCAAGGTGCATCCGATCGATCGCATGGGGTGTATGCAAAGATCTTCCAAGACTTTAGATACTTGAAGAAGATTGACTTCTTCTTGAAAGGAACGGCCGAGGCGCTTCGTCCTCCAATTTATCCCTCTTTAAACTTCTTTGTCTTGGAGGTGCCGTCTTCCCGATCATCGTCTTTTCTTCTTCTTCTTCTTTCCAAACTCGCACTCCAAGTCCTTCACCATGTCAAACACCTTCGACCATAACTAGTCGGTGCCGGTGAGGTTTCGACTTCGCCCTTGTTGTCAAAGTACATATTCATTTTTGCATCTCTCGTACCTATGCTTACTGCAGAGGAAGCGCGTCACGTGTTCCATGTACACAGTTTTCTTTGGATCCCTTCGGGTAAGTGGAGCGGGTTTCTTCGATGCAAGCTACACAGGCGTCTTCCCTTTAATCTGCCCGATAATGAAAACGGGCCGGGTAATCAGCGATGGTGACAAAGATGATGGCACGAAGAGTGAACTTCGCTGCGGATGCGCATCAACCATCCTAACCCCATCATCAAACAAGACTGCATCTCCTCCATGAACGGCTCGAGAATACATCTATATCGTTCTTGGCTGCCGGTCCGAAATGAGCATGGTGAGCAAAACATACCTGCGCTTTTGACAAAGATGTGGAGGTAGATTGTACATGGTGAGGACGACCGCCACGCGTCTTTGTGTGTGTGCTTCTCGTGTCACCGAATGGGTTCATTCCGTCGGTACTCAATGCGAACCGAATGTTCCCCGGCTCCTCGCAAAAGTCGGGGTAGGCGCGTCGAAGTCTTGCCACCGCTAGCATCCAAAGGGTGCCGTAGCTTCCTGTCATCCTTTACACGATCGCTAGATGCATGCCGTGTCATGTGCTTAGCATCCTCGGGGTTCCCATAGAGAGCCCGGCAGCGTCGATGACCGGAAGGTACCACATTGACAGCGCTGGACGTTTCCTCTACGTGTAACCTTCCTCTTCCTCGTCCTGCGTTGACATGATCTTCTTTTGGCGCCGCGACCGGTTTTCTTCGCCCCTTCTTCTTTTTTTTTTTTTGCCCGTCCCGCTTCCTCATCAAGCTCATCGTCCCACGCGACATCCGGCATTTCGCTTGTATCGACTAGCGCCACGTCTTGACAAGCGGTCAAATTCTCATCTTGATCGCCCGATATAGGATCACGATGGTTGGGGCGGGCATCGAACTTCTTCACTTTCATCGCCACCGGCGGATCAACTTCTTAGCACGATCATCGTATTAGCGGGAACCTTGTTAGGCGTTGGATACGTGGAGGCGGGTAACTTACGAGCTCATTGAAGCTAGTGTCGGACCAGCCATGGCGAGACTTCAACATCGGTAAATTCAGGTTAAAACTTCGGTAACCGTGCAACCCTTAGGACTGTCTTTGTAAAGCGGATCAATTCTTTTGCTTCATCCGTTTTGAAGTTCTCCAACCATCTCGGGCACCCAAGCGTAATGTCATCCTCATCGAGTCGGTTGACCAAATCTTCAAAACCCGGACATCCTCGGGCTGCGTCATAGGATTCTCCTGCTTCGCCGTCCCCTCCACCACCGTCATCGTCGTCATCGTCGGCGTCGGCCGTGTCTTTTCGAACAAATCGATGGAATTGGACCGGTGGGTGGACTTTCTCGTACCGATCGGCGGGGACTTTTCGTACTTGGATCGGCCGGTGGATCGAAGGGTGGAACTTCTTCGCCATGAAAAGTCCGGACCAAATAGTCACCGGCGAAGCCATGCATGATTAGGTGAGATCGCACCCACGATGTCGAGAACGCTTTCGATTCTTGCATTTTGCGCAAGGACGTATAATCGAGCTCTGTTGAATTATCTCGGCCAGGTCGCTTTGCTCGAGCAACAAACTTCTTCACCTCATCATAGTATTCGTCATCAACCCTCTTCATCTCATACATCCGATTGGGCTCGGTGCCTCTCCATCCCGATCCCCGCTCTTCCAAAAAAAAAACAAACCAAAAAAAATAAATAAGAAGAAGTTCCACCATAGATCTAGATCTAGAGAAAGGCAGTTTTCTCTCTCCTCCATGGATAGGTCTAGAGGGGGGATTAAAAAGAGGGAAAGAAAGATGAAAAGAGGCATTTACCGACCAATTAGTGTCTTCTCCTCCCCAAATCAAAGCCAAAGACCCAAATCAAAATTTTTGTCAAAATTTTGGTCAAAACCTCCCCCAAGTTGGAAGGGAAGACCCGTGGAGGAAGACGAAGGGGCGGCCGCCCAGATTTTATAGGCGTCGGTCGGGCCTTTTTGCGTGGCGGCGCCCTAATTTGCCGCCCACGCAAAGAAGGAGGGGCGTGTGCGGCGCCCCTGCGCCCGCCACACTTAATATATTTTGCATGGCGGGCGCGTTGCGGGCGCCCGCCACGGCTAAGTTTATCTTTTGCGTGGCGGGAGCGTTAAGCGCCCGCCACGTAAAAGTCGCGGCCCCGCCCGAGGTGGCGAGGGCCAGATCATTTCCGTGGCGGGTGCAAATTGTGCCCTTCTACGGAAAAAGATCTCGCCCCTGCTCGCAAAAATCGAATCGGTACTAGTGTGATTCCTTTTCACTCTTTTTAGTAGTAAGATAAGATGGGACATGCTGCCCACACCCGACACGTTCCTAGCTAACTTCCAATGGCATGTTTACATGGCACTGAGATGCTCCCTATTTGAGTTAAATCTAATCTTCGCTCACTGTGGCTGTCTTCACAATGTGATCCTACGTCAACCTCACTGCTATTTTGCCCTCTACATCGCTTTATTGTCTTTTCCCTCTGTTCAAAGTCATCCTACGTGCATATTACCCTTGACAAATTTGCAGGAGTCCCTCACTAATGAAGTACCTTTCAATATGTATGGTCACAACTCACACCTGGCTGGCTGAGCAGCATAGATTCCACAACTCACATGTCACGTGCCAGAATGATGGGGCCCATGGGCCATGGCGCAAGGTGCAGCCGCCCTAGGCTGGCCGCCACTGCCGCGCGCCGTCCGCCATCGTTGCGTCATCTGCTTCGCTATTAAGTAATAGTTATTGAGGAAATAAAATAGAAAATCGAATTAGAGATTTCTTGAGATGCAAGTCTTCCCCGGATTATAAATACAAGGGACATGTAATCAGTTGAATCAATCAGAAAAATAAAAGGCTAACACCCAACAGCTTCTGTTTTCAGACACTCTCTCCCCTAACCCTAATGCGCTCACGCTGCTGCCGTACCGCCGCCGACGCTGCTGCCACGCCGCCGTCGGGCCGCCCACGCCACCACCTTCCTCATCTTCCCTAACAGCCCCGCAACCCTGATTGTTCCTTGCACCAGACCCCCCGATTGCCGCCGCACGCACCTGCCCCCGACAACTCCGATTGCCACCTGCACCAACGCCGCCATTTGTCAAGCTCACCGCCGACATGTCACTGATCACCGGTGTCCAAACATGGAAGCACATACCTTCAGATCGAGAAGACCTCATGGAGCAGTGCAACCCACTGGGAAAGGCAGAGTAGAAAAACATCGTAAGACACAAAGGACAAGAAGGTTCTAGTTCAGGGATGGACAAGTTCAAGTAATGAGTTTATTGGCTCGTGGATTGCACACATGCCTGCCCAGATGCAGGGCTCGGTCCTCGACTATTGGATTCAGGAAGAAAAGCGACCCACACTACCATTATTATTGAAAACTAACCCCTGCGTCCATGATTGTCCAATCACAATATTGTCTTTGCAAGATACCAGTTATTTGGCAAGGAAGCTCAAGGTGTCCTGCACGTTAAAACCATGAAGCATTTGCAGTTGCTTGTACAACCTTGATGTATGTATGTAAAATAGTTAAACTGTTGTAGTGTGTTGGCAATATGTGATTATTTAGGGTTGACCTATAAAATGTAATACTTTCTCTGTTCCAGATTATAAGATATTTTGATATTTCTAATTATATTGTTTTATTATATATTTAGAAATAGTGTATCAAGACATTCATCTGTCATTTGAGGATTGTGCAGCACAATTGTTAGTGGTGCGTGAGTGGTTTTTCATTGGGCCTATCCACCCACTTTTTTTTTGGAACACGTCCGTTGACGTGTTTTTGTTGAGAGACGATAAAGGCGGAAATAATGACTTATATGACATAACTACGGGAGATCCCATAAAGCTGATTATAGAACCACAATCCACAGAGTTAGTGGTTTCGAACCTAAATCTTACTTCTAAAAAGACTGAAAAGCAATCGTCCATCGGGAAGACTCACCCCGCTTTCGCGTGAAACACTGCCCCGGCTAAAAATAGGAATTTTCACGCCCGCTAAACACCCCCTCCCAGCTCTAATCACCCCGCTCCCATGATTAAGGGCGCAAATCAGTCTACCAACCGTCGTATACCACATGCGTCAGCTAAAAATAGGAATTTAATTCTTGGATATTAAATCAGTAATATCACCCCCACAAAATAGCACCTATAATTGCGATTGGTATGTTTTCTAGATAGATTTACAAATATGGGTTTAGATTAAATGCAAACTTTTGTGTTCACTTTGCAAAATGCTTTTGCATTTTTTTTTTGCTCTTGTTGCAACGCATGGTAAGAGTAATTTGCATCTAACTATAATTACAATTATAATTATAATTGGCAATTTCATAAGCACATGACATATGCTTTTAGCTAATTGTGTAGTCATTACTGCACTTAGCCTCATGTTGCATGATATGATAACCTTTTTATGTCTGTATCATTTTAGGGATAATTTGCACCATGAGTATCTGGGTTGATTGGCTTCAGCTTAAATAGCTTGAAGATGATACCTAATAATCGTATTTCCATGACTCTCCCCTTCGAATTTGTGAGCTTGTTCCAAATGCGTGATGTTCATAAACCATATTTATTGTTTCATCATGAGAACCCCACTAATTACATGTCATTTAGTCTGAGTTTAGCCCTAAAATGGTGGGCATAAGGGCGGGATTTTTGGCTTTTCACTTCACTTAAAGATCAAGTGCACTGAGGGAAGTCAAAGGAACTAGAAAATTTTGAAATTGATGGCAGCCTTCCCTCACTATTATCTTCGAATATCTTGCCAAATTTAGAGTCGTAGAAGGTGCACAATGAGAATTTCTATTGGTACTATCTGATTAATTGGACACCTCTCAGCTTTGCATATACAATTGTGACTTGAGTTTATTATTTTAGATCTTGAGAGTCATTATTAACATAACTATGTGCTCTTCCTTCCAATGGTGGGCTGGTGGTGAGATCCTGTATGGTGTTTATATATGGTGGCATGAGTCCTGCGTACAACCAGCCACCAGGTGATCCAACCTAACATTTATGACAATCACATATCTATGACCGCAATATATTATCTTTCTTTATTAACGTAGTATTTATTGGCAGCCAATGATATATGGCAGACAACAAGCGCTGGCAAGAATGAGAATGATGCTTCACGATAATCACCTTGACTATATCAGAAATATTTGCAATATCATCTGCACTTTGTGACAACATGTTTTGCTATTGATAGGCAACAACTCGGTGTAATGCCACCTTTGCCTCCACTATGGAGGGTGCTAACCGAAGAGATAGTAACAGAGGTAGCGAAGGACGTAGTTGGCGATATCGCTCTTGCTAGCTTTTCCCTTGTGAGTTGTACTCCCATCACTCCATGTGAAGCATTTGTACGAGATGGGATAGGAGCATGTGTTCTTGTCCCCGTATAAGACTTGCGATGGGAGGATGCTTGTACCACCTGTTTTTCCGTTAACTTAATTTTCATGCAATGCATGTGACTTGAAAATGTGATAGCCTTATATTGCTTGCTACCTTCCAACACCTATAACCGTGAACTGATCAACAAAGCACCTATGAACTCACGAAGCTTTGTTGGCTTTGCATGGGACAAATACATGTGTACTCTAAGCTTTGGGTTAGAATGCTTATTCTGTAAGGTTTTTATGCAACTTCAGATTGGAGCGTTATTGGCCTTATTTCGCAACAGAAAATTCTAAACAACTTCAGCGTTCTGGTACTTAAATTTGTCTTCGTGATCGAACCTCTTGTCGACAGAGGATTTATTATATAGCCGAACATATTGAAGCCTAAAGGAAATGAGAATTGTTGATCACGGAAGAAGGGAAAAAGTGAATGGCATTTTTTTTCGTGCAACGCATGGGAATTTACCTAGTAACAATATAAAAGAAAGAAAGGCGAAAAAGGATAGGGCCCTCTACTACAAACCAACATGACTGGACTTGCAAGGAAATCAACATTCATGAAGAGCAACCAATAATTGAGATAAAGCCATGATGGTAGAGCACCCAAAAATATAAAAAAGAGAGAATTAGGTGGAAGGCCCTAAAAATTATTGCTTTAGGTATTGGACCCTGTTTTTCTAAATTTGGGAGGAAGGCCTCAAACCGAAATTTTGTTAGTTGGAAGGCCTTCCGTCCATTGCGTGAAGGAAGTCTGTTAGTTTTAGTACTGTAGCTAGAGCTAATAGACAATTATGCCCCTCCATTCCCATTCACCGTGGCGAAAGGAAGAAAAAAAAGGCTGAAACGACATGGCCGGCGCCGACACCGAGGGCCAGGCGTCGCCGCCGGGCGCAACCAGGTCTGGATCCAGCCCTGCCAACTCCTGATCCACCGTGGCCCCCCGGTGGAGATTTGACTCCTCGCGCTGTCCCGTGAGCGCCGGCCCGGTGCCGCTGCGGCCATGCTCGTGGTCTGGCGTGCGACCGGGCTGGGCGGCTAGGGCAGCGTGGCGAGCCCACCCCGCCGGTTTGATGCTAGGGCGGGGCTGCACCCTCCCCTCTAGGGGCGGCCAGCCAGCACCCCCGGCCGGGACCAGGCCAGGTGGCGCGGCTTCCCCAGGGTGGCGCGTCCATTGGCCCCCCGGTGACGATGCAAGGGCGAGGAAAAAATATTTGGTAGACGCCAATGCATATCCGAACTCGAAGTTACTATTTTAGTACTAGTCCTTACTACGGATGGGATCTTTGAATATTCCAACTCGAGTTAAGCCACTTTTTTTCTAGTAATGAAAATTTTTATATTATACGAAAGAAATGAAAAATAGAAACCATGGCACACGCAGCGGCAGCGAACATCCGAATAACATAATTTAGGGTAATCAGAATACAAGAATCAAGAATCTACATGGATTTACATATAGTGGATGGAGCTAATGTAAATGGACAAAGTCACAAAGTACTAACCGGAAGAGAGAGATATTAGCTACGAAATTTATGTCATATTGGTCGATCGACTAAATTGGTCACTATATGTTTATAGTGACCGTCGTATGTCGCTATACTGACTTATAGCGACCATACATAGCACGCTATAGATAGGTAGTAGTAAAATACCATCGATATCGTGGGGGGTTCACGCGATTTGTGTGTATATCTAGTATACACATATAGATATAGACATAGGTATAAATATACATTATTTATATCCCTATATGCATCGTACTGTCCATTATCTATCTATAGAATATAGCAGATGATCTCGTTCTCATGATTATCTCGAAGACCCGTGAACCTAGCTATATTATACTCTACGTAGATAGAGAGCAGACAACAGATGAAAGACCTTTGTCTGCATTGCTCTACTTTTGCACAAAACACCGTTTTTCGTAGCTAGCACCAGGAAAGGCACACTCCGCATGCATTGACTAATATTCTTTAATTTCTAGCATACATAGTGGCTTGAAGATACCGTTGTCTCCAGAATAATCAACATTTGTTTCAGTGCTATAAATCTGCGACCATTATCGTAGCAAATGAACCAGCACCCACAATTGAGGTCCTATCGTCTCGAGTCAAGGGAGAAAGCCATCAGAGCAACAATGATTGCTAGCACTCGCTTCATAGTTGGAATTATAGGTATTTTCTGTCTGAAAGCTACGACCCGGCTGATTCATTGTTCAATAACTTCATTCGCTCATCGCCTCTTTCTTGCAGGATCAGCAGTCTGTGTAGTCCTGTTTGCGGTTCCAGTGTAAATAATTACATGCATATCCTGAGCTAATATGATCTGAAACGCAGCATGGCGCCTATGTATATGGCTAACTATATTTCTATAATTTATTTTCCAGGTTGACATTTAAGAGAGTGGTAAACGAGGCCAGTGTTGGAGAATTCTCATGCGTCCCATATATCCTAGCTCTTTTCAGTGCCCTCACATGGTTCTGGTACGCCTTTCCAATTGTGAGTGATGGGTGGGAGAACCTATCACTCTTTGGTTCCTGCACTATTGGATTGCTCTTTGAAGTTTCATTCGTCGTCATATATATATGGTTTGCACCAAGAGACAAAAAGGTACATATATACTTATTCTTGATGTTTCTTATGAAATGCATTATGCTAATGCATCAATTTAACCTAGATATAGTTGTTATACGTATAATATCAATTCTCTTCTTATGTGTGGTCACTCGAGATTTAAAAGTTTAGAATTGTATTTATGTTCACAAGCTCATCGGCGATACTAACATTATCTTGCAGAAGTTTGTCATGCTAATGGTATCTCTGGTTGCCTCAATTCTCTGCGTGACTGTATCTTTGTCAAGCTTCATATTCCACACACACCATACACGCAAGCTATTTGTGGGTAGCGTTGGTATAGCGTCTTCGATATTGATGTACTCTGCTCCACTTGTAGCTGTGGTGAGTACTATATATCAGTTACCATGGGATTATAGATTACAGATATTTATTTGGAATCATGCATGCATGACAAAAAACTTAGAACAGTAACCTAATATAGCCCAACCACTGTATTTAAAACAATGTTCAAATTATTAGAAAACTAGGTTACATTCTACTGTAATATAAAGGATACTTCCGACTTACCAAAATGCTCGAGAAATGAAATAAATGACTTTAGATTTGAAGGCTAAAACTCTGAAAGAAAAAAGTCTTCAAATGGTGCACTGATGGAGGTATTTTTTTTAACTCATCCCTGTTTTTCTTTTGTCCTCCCATAATTGCAGAAACAAGTTATCAGGACAAAGAGTGTGGAGTTCATGCCTTTCTACCTCTCATTGTTTACATTATTAAACAGTATTATTTGGATGTTGTATGGAATCCTAGGAAGGGATCCCTATCTTACGGTTTGTATATATGCAATCTGGATTTATTGTCATGATTGTTATGTTCTTCCGCTTTTTGCTTTGCACCACTGTGATCAAGCTGAATTACTCATGAACTTGTTTTGTCTGAAGGCACCAAATGGCGTCGGGTGTTTAACTGGAATTCTTCAGTTAGTTGTGTACTGCATTTACAGCAGATGCAACAAACCACCGAAAGCAGTCAATGATATTGAGCTGGCAAATGACCTGGATGTAGCAACTTGTGGTGAAGATACAAACAATGGCTGTAAGCCTTAGCTTGAAGGCCTTCTTTTCTTAAGAAACTGCCTCCAAGGCCAGTGAATACAACAGTGCTATTTTGACATATATGCAGCTATCTACTTTTGAACTTCTTCAATGTTATTTTTTTATGCCAATCTTCGTGAAACAAGTGTAGTGTTTGTAATTTCAATTCCTCCAAGAAATCAAGGGGGCATATATGCATAGCACCTGCAATTAGTACCACCATTATGTTCCATTCTAATTTCTAAATAGAAAGGATGTTTCATTCATCAGTTGGCAGTATCTCGGCCCCAGGCATCTCTCTGTCGCCTGGCTGGATCGGCGTTGAACCCCGTTCTTCTGCGCGTCATTTGAGGCGGGCATCAGTTGCACTCGGACATGTTCTGTTCGACGTGTGCTCTTTATTCTTCCTCCCGGGTCGCCCTCCTGTCGATCTTAAACCCTTATATAGGACGGCTCGTGAGCGTAATTAATTATTCAGGAATGCAGGCAACGAATATCTTTGTGTCCTGTTTTCTCGCTCTACAAGGAATCCCGTTCAGTGAAGCCGGTCCTGGCCGTCACATCTAGCTAGGGCACGGTCCTGACGTGGCTGTTGTCGTTTTGTCCACCCGTAGTCACGAGATGCCGGACGTCGTCGGCACCACCGTTGACTAGAGACGAAGTTGCGCCTGTGAGAATGAGGGAAACGAGGCTAGAGACGAAGCAAGCTAAGTATGTGTATAAACTTGCATAAAAATGGTAACCTCATTGTCGGTGCGTATCTGTTATGCATGTGCCAAAGCCTACGTACCAGCTGATGCGATCGAGTTGACCAAATTTTGGGGTGGCACGTTGTCCAGTATTGGATATATATCAAATGACAAAGGTAAAACTATACTATAAGCAGATAGGCTAGTATTATCGTTCCTCTTCCACGAGAGAATGAAACTATGGTAATGGTTGCAGTTAATTTAACTAAATTTTGATCAAATTTATAGCAATAGTATTTTACAACTAATCTAATAGTACTTATTGCTTGTAATTTTCACATAAATTTAATTGTTCATATGATTTGATATCTCAAGAAGCGAGAATTGCTTTTTCTTTTTATAGATGGGGAACAATTACATTAACTATATATACTTGGACGAGAAATGCATTCCACGTGTAGAATATATATTAATGTGATCCTTTCTATGTAACTAAGAAACATATCCCTGATTTGCATCTTACCATGTGATTGGTTGGCAATCCCTTTGCTTAGGGTCTCATTGGAGGAGACATACCCACGTGGAGGAGTATGGGTCTACCCAACTAATGCACCAACTTGTCTCTCATTTGATGGATTCAAATGAACCACCCATATTCCTTCTCAACCTTCTCTCATTACTCGGACACAATTGAACGGTCAGTATTAAAAGTATTGGACATATCCCATCGTCGTACACGCTGCGCCCTCAAGCTCACCCTGCTCCAAAGACTCGGCCGGGTTTGATTCCATCCCACGCACTTCCTCGCCATTTTCTTCTCTTTTCGGAAACCGAAAAAAAATAAACGCACCTCACATAGCGCCGCCGCCGCCTCACCTTCCCATCGCACGGACTCCTCCCTCTCCCCCCACGAACGAATCCTGGGCAGAGTAGAGCCGCCGCCCCGATCCTCGCAGTCCGGCTCTTCTCCCCTCCCGTCCCCACACCTCCCCAGGCTCGAAACCCTAGCTCTAGCCACATCGGCAAAGGCGGCAGCGATGGCTGCTGCTGCGGCGCTCTAGAGATCGCGGGCTCTAGGCCGCGGGAGCAAGCGAGCGGCGGCGACACATGCGACCCCGACTCCTCTAACCGTGGTTGCTCCCCCCTTTTCTCCATGCACTTCTTCATGCCGCCGTGCACCTCTCCCAAAAGAAGTGCTGCGACGGCTTCCCCGCCTCCGCCACCGGCGTCGTGCTGCCCATGGTCCACTCCACCGCGCTCCAGCAGAAGGTGCGTGAGTTGCCCTGCCCTACCAATTTGATCCCGTCCCCATCGTAGCTAGGGTTTGGGCGGGGGATGGTACCTTCGATTTGATGGGTTCAGATCTGATTCTCTTGTTTTCTGCTCGTGCATCTCGGTGGCTTGCCCGCGATGGTGTAGGCCGTCCTCTCCAAATCGACCCTGCCGTGTAGGTTGAGGCCACCACCACGCAGATCAGGAAGCTGCTCTCCATAGGTGTGATTTGGATGTGAAGTTACCCGTTTCCCGATAGAGGGAGTTTAGGGGTTTGATTTGGGGCGGAGTTTAGGGGTGAGATTATTCTACTGACGATTTCGTTTCCAATTACTTTGGGTGTGCTATGGATTAGTAATGAGAAATATGCTACAACTTTCCTTATGGAACTATCAAAATCCTGTGTGTTTTCAGGGAAAGAAGGCTGATCACCAGCAGGTAATGAAGATGGACTGCTGACAACTTCTCATGGAGCTCCCCAGGAAACCAGTCGCCTTGGGACTTCTTCAGGTCTGTTCATGACAGCATGCTATGTTTCTCTGTTTCTTCGACAGTGCATTTCATAACATTCATGTCTTTATGTGTTAATATTCTAGCTTCAAGCTATTCTTTAGTAGTGAAGCGCAAGGTCATAGAATTTGAGATAAAGTTGTTCTGCATTTTTCAAGATTTTTGTGGGTTTTTCTTTTGGCAGTGGGGCCGTCAAGAATTACCACAGCTTAATGAATGTTTTGTTGAGAGATGCAAAATGTTATGTTCCATTGGGGCGGTGACTATGTGTGGAAAAAAAGCAGGAGGAAGTGTACCAGAAAGTCATGAGGATTGGACCAGCCATCAGAATGTTTGGAGTTATAAGCCGGTTAGCAATGCAAAAGAACTCTTTCTTAAAATTTTCACTTAAAATAAATCCTGACAGTTCATGCCAGCATAAACTTATTTGTCATAGTCCATATGTATATGTTGGCAGGGTGGTCACTGTGGTATTTATGGATCCAGCTGTCCAGACTGGGTTATTGTCTATGCCAGAACTATCGTGTATTTTTTTTTTTCTCGGAATGGGTTATTTGTCTATGTTATATAGAACTATCATGTAGGGTACGTAATATGTTTCAATGTTCAATTGTGTTATGTTTTTCCTTGCTTGATTTGGTTGAGGAGGTAGTCTAATAAGTTGGGTTCCTGCAGTTTCAGATCATAGGACTCAAGTTTTTTCTTGATTCTAAAATAGCAGGTTTTGAGATGTACGAGAAGCAAGAAATTAGGATTCTTGAATGTGATTTTTTTCCAAGTTTGTTTGTACATCTGGCTTCGGAAGAATTGAGCGCTACCTTCATCCAGACATGTTTTTGGAATTATCACTTTTCTGCTTGTTCTATACACCCTGGCAGTTATTAACTTGCACAGGTAGGCATGTGTCCCTTTCCCAAGACGAGAAAGTGCCGACATCACTTCTTTGTACTGTTGATGAGTTTGCTTGCAGATCCATCTGAGGTTCAAATTTATCTGGTAGTTGGTAGTATAGTATATACCAAAGGCTAGAATAATATAACATGCTTCTTTATGCTAGATTGTTGTTTAGATGTAGTGCTCAATTATTGGGCTAGACTAGATGCAGGAGTGCTCCATTATGGATTTTTGCTTGATTTGGTTGTTTTTATTCACAACTGTATGAAAGGCACCGCATCAGCAAAAAATGCATTGATGTAGCAGTTAGTTGTTCCAAAATTTTATAAAGCACAAACTCTAATTTTATTTTTTTCATTCAACTCTTTTATCTGAATAGTTAACTTGAATTGTAGACATTATACAGTTTTAATTCTGTTTATTTTAGGAACAGGCATTCATGGGTTGCCATGTAATATATATATAGGAGCGGATGTGCTGAAAATATATTTATGTGATTATATATTGAATAATATAAATATACATATACTTAAAATATTATAAACATTCAGAATTATGTTGTGTATTTTTTTTGACACAGGGGTAAATTAGTCTTTTCATCATCTACTTAACACCGTCAAGTGCTCCAAATGGACGGAAGGCCTTCCAGCTAAGAAAATTTCAGTTCGAGGCCTTTCACCCAAATTCAGAAAAAAAAAGGTTCAATACCTAAAGTAACAATTTTTCAGAGTCTTCCACCTAATTCTCCCTATAAAAAATGTAGAAACCACGGCAGCCAAGTATCCCCAAGCAATAACATCCAACAATATATGTGGCAAAGCATCCGTCGAGACAACAACACGGAGCCGCGAATCATTTGCAAGAAGAGCCATTTAAAGACGGCCTTAAGACACATGTCTTTGCAAGACATCCAGTAGCAACACGGCTAGATTATGTCCAAGATCTACACTCGCTATGCGTTGCCCTATTTTGACATGCACACCAAGATTGACAACCGCTTGACTTTGAACGAAGCCGGAGCAATCTATTATGACAACAAAGGGACGGTAAAACCTGCAATGAGGTTTGTAAAGGGCTGTAATTTGGTTGATGATGAGCTGGTGAATAAATTGACTCTAGCCATGCGTGAATTGCATGACTTTTACCTAGCTCAAACAAGAAATCTAGATTGTACTTGGTTTTGAGATTATGATCCCTAAATAGTCTGTTTTCATTATCCAATCAATAGAAGATATTTGTCTATTGGGAGTGCTTGTGTTCCAGCTATACCAAAAACGCGCCCTCGATACACAAATGTTGACGTTGTGGATTATGTAAGTACCCGACTTGCACGATAATGTAATTAACTACTCTCAGTCATAAATTGATAAGTTTTGAGCATTACCCATGGTTTTATGCAGGCGTGTGTCAAATATTGTGCGAAATCTAGAAATTCAACAACATTGGCTTCTTTGAACCCACGCTACTCAATGAAATCACTACCACATGCCAATATAGAGAAGACATGGAACTGGTGAAGGCTCGGTTGACTAAAGTTATTGATGAGTTTGTGGTGCTCAAGAAACCGTAAAATCTTACTAGCTTACAAATCTGCAACTATGTGTTCTCCATTTTAGTTTATGTTCACGCATCTTGTTCATTTGGATTATTCGATAATTAGGAATTTGTGATTGCAACAACCATTTTGTCTTCGTTGTTGTCTATCTAAATCAAAATAAAACTTTGGTATCTGGATCCACTAGTAAATGTGTTGGACTAGAAAGTGTACCTAATAACATATTAATTTTGAAATCACATGTGTGATACAAGTTAGTTGCTTACTATTTTTTGACATGCTCATTGTTTTCTAACCCAATCGTATATATTTGTTGCTTGTGAGATCGGGTACAATTGAATTCTAACTGAATTCTACTACTACTACTTTGCTTACTTGCCATTTGATTGCTAAACATGCATAATTTTGTTGTGTTTCTTACTATCCTTCCACACCTAGCACTTGAACTTGTGCAATGGTGATGCTTGCTTTACACTATAAATACATAAGCTCAACTCTCTATCTAGGCCCTTTTGTTTGGTCTGTTTAACTCTAATTTGAACGTGATATCATCATAGCACATTCTAATTTTTTCCTCTTTTTCACACTTTTCAATGTGGCTCAGTGTCCGACAAAGAAAACATGAGACTGCATTTGTCCCATTCAAGGTTGAGAGAATGGAGGGTTTGCAATAGTTAGAACAACCATCGGCGAATGATCGGTGCAGTTTTTATGTAATGCGGGCGATGCTTAGATACCTCGGCGGAAATCGGCACAACACGACAAATATGTGTATATACTCCCCATTTCATCGGATGTTTTTTTACATAATTCAATAAAATGATGTACTAATTCATATTTTTTGAATGATTGCGCAAAATGAAGCACAATCAGATCCTACAATTGGAGATCGCTACACTACAAGAGTAGTTGGCCAAATTCATCAAAGATGAGGTAGTGCCAAAATCAGGTCAGTTTTCCATTACAAAGTCTATGTTGTTTGCAAATCAGTATGGGCCAGACATTATCAATAGACTGTTGTAATTTCTTGTTGACGTTGTGGGAGATCTAAACATGTGAGCTATTGTATATGGTTTGACTACTTGGCTGCTAACCAAGACACTGTGATCTAAACATGTGAGCTACTATAACTGTTAGACGACTTGGCTGCTGACCAAGACCATGTGATCTGAACATGTGATTATTGACAATGTTTTGATAAACCTAACATTCTACATTGCTGTAATTACCTGTCATTCTAATTTCCGAATGTTGTCGGCTATCACAAACCTGCATTGTAGTCGTAGCTATCACTGTCGGACGCCCCAAAACCGGTAGTGTGATTTGTCTACAACACTATCGGTTTTGAAACAACCCGCGGTGTCGGCACAACCAACACTTTCGGTTCCAAGTCCAATCGGTAGTGTGAGCAGAAACAACATTGTCGGTTTATCCACAGCCGACACTGTTCTGTCCTCTAGCACTGCCGGTTTTGATACACAACTGAAAGTGTTTTGTTCTTCAACACTGCTGACTCCATTGTGAACCGTTAGTGCTATTTCAACTCATTATGTCGGGTGGTATTGACACTCGACAGTATTGATTAAAATCACTGTCGGTGTTTTGACCCGATAGCGATTTGAATCCCACACCACTATCGCTTTGGTTCTGACGGTTCAATTCCTGGTAGTGAAGGGGGATTTGAGCCCGACAATGATGTACTGAATCTGTAGTAGTGAATGGCTCTCTGCGGCACCAGAAAAGCAGAAAAGAGAAGGCTGAGAGAACAGGAGGTATGGAGGAATCAAGTGGGAGAGGGTGTGTTTCGCTCCGGGTAGAGCTAATGGGGAGAGGGGGCGGGCGGAAGGGGAAACCAGGTCGGGCCTATTTATAGGCCGACCATGGAGGCCGCTCGACGAGCTATTTCACTCACCGGTGTGCTTATCCGCATGTCGCTGGTTGGCGCCAACTAGCTATGGCGGTGCGGCATGGTGCACCCGTGAGCGAGTGCCCGACACTGGGGTATAGATATGGCAGGCTCACCACCACGTGTCAAGGTGGTTCAGTGAGAGTTGGGACACGGGAAAGGGAGAGAGAGGAGGAGAGACGGACATGTGGGGCATTGCGTGCTCGAGCTTATCCGCTCGAGTCCGGTCATGGCATCATGGGAATATCGGATATATCGAAATTTATTAGCGATAGAAAAACAATTCAGGAACATTTAGTCAAAAATTACTGATTTTATTCAGGAAAACACAAAGATCATTTCTAAAACATTTATCATGAAAAACTAAATGAAACATATTATCAAATTGCCTATTCAATGAGAAAGATAGTGACACGTCTAGAACGCTTGACCGTCTTTGTCGCGATGTGGCAACTTGAACCTAGAAGAGAGAAGGATAGAAAATGAAGCATGGATTAAGGTTAGAGTATTGGGTGGGGTTTTGGCATGTACTTGGATGGTAAAATTTCAAAATTTTAAAAATTTCAAATGATAAATTTAAAATTTAGGACCCAACCGGTAAACGGGATATCTTAGAAAATTTCGGATTTTCTTGGCCCAGATTTTTTTTTCTCTACTCCTATCCCATGCGTCGATGAGAGAGGGAGGAGGGAACGTGAAGCGGGTTGAGGCGCCATGTTGGGCCGGCTCATGACAAAGAGGGGAAGAATATTTTCAAATTGAGGACACGTGGCATGACCATGTCGATCGAGTCGATACGGCGGGCGTGCAAGTCGAGTGGGCAGCTCAGAAGACTTGGCAGCTAGGCGGTTGAGGACGGCGATGACACATGTCGGAGCGCGGGGGACACGTACATGTTACACTACTCGTGGCCCAGTTTGGTGGTTTGGGCCTCAAAACCATCGGTGGTGGGTTTCGCGGGTTTGGGCCTCAAAACCCGAGCGGAGGTTCCGATGCGTAAGGATGGCACGCGCGCAAAGATCGGGAGTTCGCATCGGGCGAAGCTATTGGTGAGAAGGAGCGGTGGTCGCCGGATCGAGAATATTCTCGGGTTGGACCAATATGCCCTTGGCTATTCGGTGTTGGCCCAAGTATCGATGAGGGGTAGGATGGTCATTTAGACTAAGACTATATATAGAGAGGGCAGCCTTCCATCCCAAGCTGCCTTTCCAATTTCCAGTTCATCCTTAGGGTTTCCTAGTTTCTAGTTGCTCTGAGTGGGAGAGGTCCAGACAACTATTATGATTTGTGTTCGTAGGAAGCACACCCCTTAGTGTGTACATGCCCTCTGGGCTTTTTGATCGGATCGACGCATCGAGTGTTGATTGTGTTGTGATTTGTGTTCTTGCTTTTCTATTTTCGTTGATTTTCCCTTCCCCATTCTCTTTCTTGATTCGATCGATTTTAGGCTGTCTTGAGTGATTCTTGTTGCCCCAATTTGTTCTTGGCCAGGAACCAAAGAGTTTCACCGATGGAAATCAATCAAACCACTTGTGTCTCCAAATTTGGGTGATTTTGTTCTCGAGTTCATTTTCTTAGGTTTTGGTGCGTAATTTAAAATTCCATCGATTCATTCGAAGTCCGAAATTTCTTTGGATGATTTGGTCACCTACATGCCTAGATCAGTTGGCTTAATTTTTGTGACTTAAGATGGAGATTTGATCGAAGTTTCGGATTGATTATGTGAGTTGGGCGATTTTGAGTTCGTGCTGTTTTTGCAAGTTCCAGCAGGGTACGACAGTCCGGGTCCAAATCCTGGACAGTCCGGTCATCGGGTTCGAGTCAGACCAGTTCCTTACTCAACTCGGTACATCAAGTGCGGATAGTGCGGGTTCTAAGCCCGGACAGTCCGGACTCGTTGTGTGTGGTGTTGTGTGTGGTGTCCAGCAACTCCTCCAGAAAGTCGGGCTTTTCGAATTTTGTTCGGGCGGACTGTCCGGGATCTCAGTGCGGACTGTCTCTAGTGCAAATATTTTGAACCTGCGGACTGTACGTTTTCAGCACACGCCCAGAACTTGTTTTCGAGTCTGTTTTCGCTATTTTGAACACCGGACGGTCCGCCGTTGAGCCCGGACTGTCTGTAGTTCATTTTTCAGCAGTGTACAGTGCGACGTAGAAGCTCTGTTGGGCCTTGTTTAGATGGCTAAAAATTGTAACCGAATGTCACATCGTACACTGTAGCACGTTTCGTTTGTTAGTGGTAAATATCATCCTATTATGGAGTAACTAGGCTCAAAAAAATCGTCTCGCAATGTACATCTAAACTGTGTAATTAGTTATTTTTTTTTACCTACATTTAATACTCCAAACATATGTCTTTTGGTGTATTTAATGTGATGTGATGGAGAGAAAGTGAGAAAAAGGTTAGAAATTTTAGCCATCTAAACAAGGCCTTGGTCATCATATTTTTGCCGCTGGACTGTCCGCCCCTAACCACCGGACTGTCCGGGCCTGTGCTGTTCTGTGCTGATTTGAGTTGCTTTCGTATGTTAGTTTGAGGGTTTGTTTCCATCGCTTCTCTAGAGTTCTCAAAGCGTGTCAAAAACTTAACGTTTAGCATCTCACTACTAATTAGTGTTGTTTTACTCATCTTTGGCAGAATCATTGGTCGGTTTGAGTTTGAGGGAGGCATGAGAGTTACAAGTCGAGAATTCAAAAAAATTTTCCGAGGCTCCTATTCAACCCCTCCCCCTAGTCGTCTTTTTCGGGTCCTTCAGTTTGTATGTAGCTCTAATTAATCTTTATAGTGCTTTGTTCATACGTGCTTAGAATTACGTACTTGTTTATGTTTTCCGAGCTTTGAAATAGAATACCTGTTTGGTGCTGACCGTGGTGCACAGCAATCTGATATTTCCAGCAGCACGTTATTTGCTTTGCTTGTGTTGATACCTTGTTCAAGCAATGGTATTTGAAATAGTTAATTCCCTCCCAAGATCTTCATTATTTCCTATTGATTGAGCAAAGTTATCTCTGCTACTAATTTTCTCTTAGTTGTGCTGTGTGTGCGTAGCTATTTTGCCTGTTGAAATTTCCGGTTCTAGCTCCTAGAGTTTTGGTAAGTTATTTCCGAGCTCGCTACTGTGTCCACCGTTTGCACATTTGAGCTCCGATTCGCATTGAAATGAGAAAGGTCTCCATGCCCTCCCCTAGCTAGCTAGTATATATATAGTTAAGGATGAAAACGGTCGAACTCGGTCGAAAAACCCCATAACCGTTTTCTACTTTTACATTTGAATAGGAAATCAAATGCGAAAACGAACACGAACTTACGAAATTATGGAATTTCGAAAATGTACTAATTCGAAAGGACTTACTTCGAACACGGTCGGTATAAGAAAATTCAATATGGAATATTGACCCACAATGCATAAAAAATAATAAGTGTCATTTTGGCAAATTTTCGAGTGCAAGAGAGCAAACTTATCATTTTAGTCCATCTAGCACTCTTTCTTTCGGTCAGCCCAATCACATGCAACACAATAACAACACCGCATGAAGCCAGATGCAGCCATACAGCACCAGTCGAGGTGATTAGTCCCACCTCGGCGACTCTAGGAGACGTGACGGGGGTGTGTTGCCTATATAATGCGGCTCTAACCATCAGTGCTCCACAACCTTTACATAGTTGCCTAGATAGCAATGATCGACAACAAAATTCAGAATTTTGAATTCGGAATATTCGGAACTAAAAGTAGAAAAGTAGAAAACGGTCGAATTCGGTCAAAAAATTCCTCAACCGTTTTCTACTTTTACATTTGAAATACGAAAACGGAAACGGAAAAGTCGGACAAGAAAATACGAATTCGATCGGATTAAATATAGAAAACAGTGCGGTTATGTTCGGAATATTTCCGTTCCGTTTTCGGTGTCCCATTGCATTCGGTGTCCCACTAGATTTGTTGTGAAACGATGTCTATTGGCGTCATAGACACCTCTTCACTATCGATCTCATCAAAGGATTAGAAGTTAATTAGTGTTAGCAGTTAGCACTGCGAAGGGGCATGTCCCTTCGTAGTTAACTTTCACCGGTTCCCCGAAGTGTCGCGTCCGTACGACGTCCGTACGGCGTCCGTACGACGCGTCCCTATACTTGTATATAATCACTAAGATCAATGAAAGATGACAGTTGTTCCAAATCTCTGTTCCATTTACATTTCACTTCACAATACGTTATCGGTCACTTTGCTCTTGGACAAGAGAAGAAGAACGACACCGAAGAACGACGAACGAACGGCGCCGAGGCAAATGCCTCTGAATCCCCATCGGTAAGCATGGCAAGACTTGACTTACAGTCTCACATCGCCGTGGTTTGTTCTTTCGCGACTACGCCGTGCGGGCGGTGTTCGCCGTGGGCCCGATTCGTCGTCATGGTCACCATGGTCCGCCGACGCAGCGTTTTTGGCGCCTGGGCCTGTGTTCGCGCAGCGCTGCCCATGGTCCTGCTTCCTACGGCCGCATCTTCGACGCCGCTGTTCGCGGCATCCGTGCAGGTCGATCCGTGGGCCGCGAGTACAGCCCGATTCGTCGTGGCGCCTTGCTTCTCCAGCGAAACCTCCGTCTGCTGAGTCGGCCGCCCGTCTACTACGCCTTGCCGTGGGCGGTGCGGCCCCAGCGGCGTGGTACAGCGATGTCGAAGTCCCAGCGCCACCGGTTGTTGAAGCCCGGCGCCGCCCGGGCGTCGGCCCCCGCCCCCGGTCGTCGAACACCGGCGCCGCCCGTTGATGTTGTTCTTGAGCCCGTCGTTGTGCCCTCGTATGTCCCCATGGAGCCGATGTCGCGGTTGCAGCGCCACCGCGCGCTTACTGGTGCGACTTCTGCAAGGAATTCGCCCGATTCCCCACACGGCTGGAGTACGCCTACTCGCCCACGCCCGGTCTATCCGACTCCGGTGGTGAGGAATGATGTCTCCCCGCCGATCCATGGATCTTGGACCGCGCAGGCTGCACCAACACTCGTCGACGCCGGCTTCTTCCTCGACAGGGCGAGTCCTCGGCTCCGCCCCCGGCAACGTCGCTGCCTCTTCCACAGTGGACAAGCGCGAACACGGCTTCCCCTCTGGCGGCGGCACCGGCTGCTCCGCCCAAGACTCACGCCGAGGCAGCCGCGACGCACGAAGGCGGCGGCACTCCCGCGACCTCAACTCAAGCGCCTCCCAACTCTGGCGGAGGGCGCCACCACGCCGCCCCCAACGCGCCCGACGTCTTCTCGGCCACAAGACGGCGGCGGTGGATCGGCGCCCCAGCCTCCGTCGCACCGGCGCCTGGAACCCGACGGATCTCGGCCTCCCGAGCGCGGAGGTGCTGAACATGGTGGTCGGCAACAAGAGCTTCTACCCCTCGATGAGGGGGAGTCCTCCTCGAACTGAATCGGACAAGCAGCGGCGCACACACTGGTGAATGGATGGCGAGTGGTCAAGTGGCGGCGGCGGCTTCCTGATGTGCAGCAACGTGGGAGTAGGGTTCGACCTGCTGCCTGCTTTGCTGTACACATAAAAACCACCAAGATGGCCCATATCAAAGCCTGCGCCCTGTACACTCCATCCATCTCCATTGTGCACGCACGCACGGCTTGCTGGGCCTAATTCCCATGAGTTTGCCACAGCTAGCCCTTTATTGTTTTAGTTCATTTTATTTCAGCATTAATTCGTATATGACTCTGTTACTAGTCCTACTAATTATGTGCTGTGAGAATTACTATTATGTATAGGTCTATGACTTTCATAATTGTAATTGTGATATTTATCATTGTAAATATCCGATTGTAATATTGTTCAAAGTATTTGTCCATGTATGTACGACAAATCCAATAAGCAATATTCCTTTTATTATGACCATTGATCTTGCAATTATTTATTTGTTTTCTAATTTGCAATCGATCAATTTATTTAAGTCCTTTTATGCATTCAATTTCAAAGCACTATGCGCTTAAATAAGGATGCAACATTATATGTGTAATTTCCTAACAATTGTATAACACGCATGTTCTTTATTTAAATGTTGGCCACTACACAAGGTAGCAACATTATTGCTACTGCAGGATTTAACAATCCTCAACGTGCGTACCCAACATTTACAATTATGATCTCTGTTCCATTTACATTTCACTTCACAATAAGATCTTCTATATATTCTACATTTGTTAGTCAACAGTCTAGACTGCTCGGTCGTCCTATGTATGGAATTTGTAGCGCAGGATGGGACATGCTGCCCACACCCAACTATTTGAATTAATTTAATTTAATCATCGCTCACTCCGACGGTCTTTGCCGTCTACATCACTTAATTGTCTTTTCCTCGATCTATTCAAAGTCATCCTGCGTGTGTATTACTCTTAAAATTCCAAGACGTGCCTATCTCAAACGAACCTTTCAATATGTATGGTCACAACTGGCGTGCTGGGCAGGATAGATTCCCGAACTCTTGTGTCTGAGTTACTAGGGGTCTCGACATTCTGAGACCCTACAGCTTGTTCAAGTGTTCAACTAAACCACACCAGGTTTTGATAATTTCCTCACCTCACCTGCGCTTTACAAGATCAATCACAGATTCTAGACTGTAAACCGATTATTCAAGTATGCAATATTTTGTTTTCTTTCTGTGCATGCAGGATAACCAATTATTCTACAGGTTCCTTTGATCAATCTTAATGGCAGGGGAGATTGTCAGTTCTGCACTGACCCAGGAGGCTGTAAACCAAGTCTTATCAAGAATCAAGGAGGGCTATGCAGAGAAGTCAGATGCAAAGGAGCACATAGAGAGGATGGAGATGGCGCACATCAAGCTAGAAGCAGCCCTTGAGACATCAAACAAGTGGAACGTCACCAGCGTGCCACTCCTACGCTGGCAGACCAAGCTGAAGCGTGCCGCACAGGAGTGCGACCACACTCTGCGCAGGTGCAGGCAGCGATTGCAAGAAGAGGAGGAAGTTCAACAAGCAGTAAAGAGCTCCTCCTTTCCTAAGAGGGTTGCTCATACTGCTATGTCATTTGTTTGCTCAATCATTAGCAGCGGTAAAGATGACAACCTCAGAGGATCCACTGCTGTTCGGCGATTCGAGCGCTTTGCAGATGGTGCGACTGAGTTCTTGAGGTATGTGGAGCTTGGTGGTACACCGTGTAGATATATGTTCTCCATGCCTCTTATGCGCCATCTTCTCGCTGGCAAAGCAACAAAGTATTGCTTTGTTCATGGGGCCCAACATCTCTCACTTATTCTACATCCATTTAGTCGACCCAACCATGGAATGGATGGGAGCCTAATATTCATACTTGAAGATGGAAATGCACCAGAGAATAATTTCTTTCTCGTCCTCAACCTACGGCTCTCTGAGAGTTCCGACATAGTTGGGGTTGCAGTCAGATGCTTGATCATTTTGTACCGTATTTGAGCTCAACAGCCGAGATTGTTAAGACAAAGCTAACTCAGGTACCAATGCAAGACTTGAGCTGGGTTTTCGATGGTGATACAGTTTATGGCTGGGATGAACAACGTAACAATGTTCACACCATATGTTCTAAATGGTTTCGACCAAACCCATTATGTTGTCAACAACAAGACCATACACATGCCCGAGCCCCTCTTATTTGGAGCCAGTTATCCAAGTGTATCTGCTAGACATGTCACATTGTCAGTTGGGAACAACATGCAGAGGACAACTGTTGACGGTGAAAGCCAAACAAGGCCAACAAGAGAATTTCCATATCTCAAACTTGGAGCACACTTCTGGCCTCATGCCTCTTCTGAAGATTTGTCACCTACTGTCGGAGGTTCGGCGTTAGAGATAATCAACGATGAAGGGAAACGACATGTCATGTATGCAAACATTTCATTTGAACAGCTAGGGGTGGTCACGATTCCAAAAGCACTAGATTGCCTTCGGCGGAATGTGACAGCTAACTTGTATCAGATGATGTGGAAGTCCAAACATGGAAGCGCATACCTTCGGATCGAGAAGACCTCATGGAGCAGTGTAACCACTAGGAAAGGTAGAGTTGAAAAACATCGTAAGCCACAGTGGGACAAGAAGGTTCTGGTTCAGGGATGGACAAGTTCTAGTAATGAATTTATTGGCTCGTGGATTGCACACATGATGCCTGCCCAGTTGCAGGGCTTGGTCCTCGACTATTGGATTCAGGAAGGAAAGCGACCCACACTACCATTATTATTGAAAAATAAAGCCTGCGTCCATGATTGTCCAATCACAATATTGTCTTTGCAAGATAACAGTTATTTGGCAAGGAAGTTCAAGATGTCCTCCACGTTAAACCCCTGAAGCATTTGCAGTTGCTTGTACAACCTTGATGTGTGTAAAATAGTTCAACTGTTGTTGTGTGTTGGCAATATATGATTATCTAGGGTTGACCTATAAAATGTAATACTCTCTCTGTTCCAAATTGTAAGATATTTTGATATTTCTAATTATATTGTTTTATTATATATCTAGAAATAGAGTATCATGACATTCATTTGTCCTTTGAGGCTTGTGCAGCACGATTGTTTGTGATGAGTGGGTGGTTTTTCATGGGGCCTATCTACACATTTTTTCGAAACACGACCATTGACGCGTATTTCATTAAGAGGCAGTAAAGGTGGAAATAATGGCTTATATGACATAGATACGGTAGATCCCATAAAGCTGATTATATAACCATAGAGTTTGTGGTTTCGAACCCAAATAACAATATAAAAGAAATAAAGGCGGAAAGGACAGAGGCGTCTGCTACAAACCTAACTGACTGGACTTGCAAGGAAAACAACATTCATGAAAAGCAACTAATAATTGAGATAAAGCCGTGATGGCAGAGCACGCAAAAATATAAAAAATGTAGAAACCATGGCAGCCAAGTATCCGCCCAAGCAATAACATCCAACAATACGTGTGGCAAAGCATCCGCCAGAGACAACACGGAGCGCCAAATCATTCGCAAGAGAAGAGCCATTTAAAGACGGCCTTAAGACATGTGCCTTTGTAATTGATTTTTAGAGGCAAGTATGTTGCCCGAAGGTCGCCTGGCTATCTGCAGATAGATTCATTGGCGCATGGATTTTTGGTAACAATGAGTTCATTGGCACATGGATTCTGCACGCGCCTACTGAGTTCCAGGGCTCAGTCATCAACTATTGGCTTCAGAAAGAGAAGCGATCGACACTACCATTATTATTGAAAACTAATGGCTGCACCTATGATTGTCCAATCATTTTGTCATCTTCGCAACATCAGCCACATTTGCCTAGGAAGCTCAAGGTGTCCAGCACGTTCAATCCCTAAAGGATTCCCACCTGCTTGTATACCTTGATGTACATAAATAAGTACAACTATTGTTTGTGTGTTGCAAACTTAAGAATTATAAGGTTGAGTCCTTATGTTTGGATACCAGAAAATCCGCCTATCGTGTGTGAAAAAAGTGCAGGGTGCCAGTGTATCAGAGCAGGCAAAAATAAAAAGACAGGAATACACATTTTATTAATCAACGAAAGTAAACAAATTCAAGTTCCTAGTGAGTGCGCACCCTGCCAGCTGCCGGCTCTCTAACTTGGGCGACTATAGTCCTTACGTGTCATACGCCCATTGCAGGCCACAATCCTCGACGAGTGTTGGCGGTCCTTAACTATCAAATCTGACCACCAATTAAGCCACAAAAAGAATAGAAATTGGCAATCTTCATCACATATGCATTTACTATTAACCAAGTTCCACATGTATTTGAAGAATATTGTTTTGCTCGTCATAAACACAAATGTTTCTGCACTACAAGTCAGAAATAACACAAATATTTCTCCTGGTCATAAACAGGAGAATATTGTATTTTCTCCTGTTTTCAACTTGTATTTATTCAAATCCTGCAAAACAATTATTTCTGCACTACAAGTGGAATTATGTTAATAATAAATGTATATGAGTATGAAAAGGTATAGTTTTACCCTGAATGGTGGAATGTTGATAGTCAAAATATGTCGTTAATGACCATCAACGGGTCTCGCACTTCTAGGAGGGAGAATGACGTGCTCACCCAAGCACTCAGAAACAAGGAGCACCCTGGTCACACTATAGAACCGGTGTTGTTCCTTGGAAACTATCATTCCTAGATGACTCTTGAACCTATCGGAGCCACTCGAATAGTATACTGCACCATGAGAAAGAGTTGAATAGACATCTGCAAGTGTTAGTGGATGACACAATGGATCCTCGGATCGAAGCACGAGTCCAAAGAAATTCTCTCGCAAAGATTAGAAGCACCACAAGACCCTAATGATGCCTTTAGCCTTCATGCCAAGGGCCACAACAACTATGGATTGACCGCGTTTGAGAAAGATTTGAATGCGCCTCATCCAAAGCACAAACATCAAAGACCCCGTCAATGTCAAGATGTACATCCGAGACCAATGGACGAAAAGACAAGGTGGCGGTCGGCTAGGCTTGGCCGAACCTGTAGATGGGATCGTCAATGGACGGCCAATTCCACTGGGGTATGCTTGTGTCATCATTGATAGCATACTTGATAAGAAGTATAACAAGATATCCATTGATCACCCTACAAAGGAAGACATGCCAAAATTTGTTAGAACATCAACCGCCGAGTGCCTTGGCACAAGTACTTCATTAAAATTTGGACAAGCGTTGTCCTTGGATGATGAGGATGACCGTGAGTCTACGCCCTCCCACGAAGCTCCTAATAATGTTACTCCTCGTTCCCCTGTCAAACATCCGCTTCCACCATCTTCATCATCCCCACCAAGATAGATTCATCCCTCCACTTCATTAGCCCCTACGTAACATGATCCTCCTCCCTCTTCATCACCCGCCAAAGCGGGGTCATCCTCCTCTACTAGCAAAGCAAACACAAGATCAAAGGCAAAGGAAATGGATACCACTGTGGACCAACCCTTGCAAACTCACAAAATGCCATTGGATTCAATTAGTAATTAGTAATGCAAACACCGTGGAGATGCCCAAAAAATGAGAGTGGTTCATCAAAAGGCCCCCCGAAGACATAATGCAATAAACTCCTCAATTTAATGGCCTCATTTGTGTCAAAACACGACAGTCATATGGATGAGTCCAAAGTTGTGTCACCATAAGCTATATTGGAAAAGATACAAGAAATATAGAGAAGCTTGCCGCTGACAACCACTTGACTTCGAACAAAGCTTGAGCAATCTATTATGACAACGAAGGGACGGTAGAACCGCAATGAGGTTTGTAAAGGGCTGTAGCTTGGTTGATGATGAACTGGTGAATAAATTAACCCTAGGCATGCGTGAATTGCATGACTTTTACCTAGCTCAAACAAGGAATCCAGGTTGTACTGGTTTTGAGATTATGATACCTACACGGTTTTTTCATTATCCAACCGAACAGAAGATATTTTTTTTACTAGGAGTGCTTGTTCGAGCTATACCAAAAACGCACCCTTGATACACAAATGTTGAAGATATAGACTATGTATGTACCCTACTCGCACGACAATGTAATTTACTACTCTCTAGTCATAAATTGATAAGTTTTGAGCATTACCCATGGTTTTATGCAAGTGTGTGTCAAAATATTGCGCAGGAATCTAGAAATTCAACAACATTGGCTTCTTTGAACCCACGCTACTCAATGAAATCACTACCACATGCCAACATAGAGAAGCCGTGGAACGGGTGAAGGCTCAGTTGACTAAAGTTATTGATTAACTCGTGATGCTCAGTAAACCAAAAATCTTACTAGCTTACAACTACAAGTATGTGTTCTCCGTTTTAGTTTATGTTTACACATCTTGTTTATTTACATTATTTGATAATTAGGAATTTGTGATTGCAGCAACCATTTTGTCTTCGTTGTTGTCCGTCTGAATCAAAATAAAATATTGGTGTGGGACTTGAAGCAACAAGAACTTTGTCATCTAGATCCACTAGTAATTGTGCTAGACTGGTAAGTGTACCTAATAACATATTAATTTTGACATCATCTGTGTGATGCAAGTTAGTTGCGCACTATTTTTTTGGCATGCTCTCTATTTTTCTAACCCACAGTATATATGTGTTGTTTGTCAGACTGGTACAATTGAATTCTAACTGAATTCTACTACTACTACTTTGCTTGCTGCCATTTGATTGCTAAACCTGCATAATTTTGTTGTGTTTCTTACTATCCTTCCACACCTAGCACTTGAACTTGTGCAACGGTGATGCTTTTGCTTTACACTATAAATACATATGCTCAACTCTCTATCTAGGCCCTTTTGTTTGGTCTGTTTAACTCTAATTTGAACTTGATATCATCATAGTACAATCTATTTCTTTTTCCTTTTCACACTTTTTAATATGGCTCAGTGTCCGACAAAGAAAACTCGACTGCATTTGTCCCATTCAAGGTTGAGAGAATGCAGGGTTTGCAATAGTTAGAACAGCCAACGGCGAATGATCAGTGTGTTTTTTATGTAATGTGGGCGATGCTTAGATACCTCAGCGGGAAATCGGCACAACACAACAAATATGTGTGTATACTCCCTATTGCATTGGGACTTTTTTACATAATTCAATAAAATGATGTACTAGTTCATATTTTCTGAATGACAGCGCAAAAATGAAGCACAACTAGATCCTACCGTCGAAGATCGCAACACTACAAGAGGAGTTGGCCAAATTCATCAAACATGAGGTAGTGTCCAAATCGGGTCGATTTTCCATTACAAAGTCTGTGTTGTTTGCAGATCGGTATGGGTCGACGCTATCAATAGACTACTATAATTTCTTGTTGATATTGTGGGAGATCTGTACATGTGAGCTATTGTACCTATTTGACTAATTGGCTACTAACCAAGTCCCTGTGATCTAAACATGTGAGCTATCAGAATCGTTAGGGCGACTTGGCCACTGACCAAGACCCCGTGATCTGATCTTGTGATTATTGATAATGTTTTGATAAACCTGACATTCTACGTTGCTATAATTACCTGTCATTCTAATTTCCAAACGTTGTCGGCTATCACAAACCGCACTATAGTCGTAGCTATCACTCAGCCGGACGTCCAAAAACCTGTAGTGCGACCGTCTACAACACCGCCGGTTTTGAAACAACCCGGCGTGTCGGCACAACCAACACTTTCGGTTCCAAGTCCACAGCCGACATTATTCTGTCCTCCGGCACTTGCCGTTTTGATACACAACTGAAAGTGTTTTGTTCTTCAACACTTTGGCTCCATTGTGAACCGGTAGTGTTATTTCAACTCATTCTGCCGGGTGGTATTGACACTCGATAGTATTGATTCAAATCACCGCCAGTGTTTTGAGCCGGCAGTGATTTGAACCCCACATGACTACCGCTTTGGTTCTGCCGGTTCATTTTCCGGTAGTCGGTTTGAACCCGACAGTGATGTACGAATCTGTAGTAGTGAATGGCATTCAGCGGCACCAGAAAAGCAGAAAAGAGAAGGCTGGGAGAATAGGAGGAATGGAGGAATCAAGTGGGAGAGGGTGTGTTTCACCTCCGGTAGAGCTAATGGGGAGAGGGGCGAGGCGGAGTGAAACCACGGGCCTACTTATAGGCCGACCATGGAGGCTCCTCGACGAGATATTTCACTCACCGGTGTGCTTATCCGCATGCCGCGGGTTGGCGCCAACTAGCTATGGTGGTGCGGCACCTGTGAGCGAGTGCCCGACACTGGGGCTTTTGCCTTATCCCTAGCCATACAGATATGGCAGGTTCACCACCACGTGTCTATGTGGTTAAGTGAGAGTGGGGACACAGGAAAGGGAGAGAGGGGAGGAGAGACGCGCATGTGGGGCATTGCGTGCTCGAGCTTATCCGCTCGAGTTCGGTCATGGAATCATGGAGGCACTAGACAACAACGTGGTATTCACGTCGCCGTCGCGGTGGGGAGATGACCATGTTGACACCGTGGTCCTACCTGTATTTTCTCTCTACCGGTATTTTGAAAAGTCTCAGTGGTCATCGATAAATGGGAATATCGGATATATCGGAAATTTATTGGCGATAGAAAAAAAAATCTAGGAAAATTTAGTCAAAAAAATTACTGATTTTATTCAGGAAAACACAAAATATCATTTCTAAACCATTTATCATGAAAAACTAAATTAAACATATTATCAAATTGCCTATTCAAAGAGGAAGATAGTGACACGCCCGGAACGGGTGAGTGTGTTGTGGCAGTGGCAGTTTGAACCTAGAAGAGAGGAGGACAGAAAATGAAGCATGGATTAAGGTTAGAGTATTGGGTAGGGTTTTGGCATGTACTTGGATGGACAAATTTCAAAAAATTTAAAAATTTCAGATGATAAAAGAAAAATTTTGGACCCAACCGGTAAACGGGATATCTCAGAAAATTTCAGATTTTCTTGGCCCAGTTTTTTTTTCTCTGCTCCTATCCCACGCGTTGATGAGAGAGGGAGGAGGGAAGGTGAAGCAGGCTAAGGCGGCCAAGTTGGGCCGGCTCATGCGAAAGAGGGGAAGAATATATTCATGTGCATGTATTCTAGGATCACCAGCATATGCTCAACGACTCAAAACACTTAATCAACCCAGCAATGCAGCACTCAAGTTTCTATTTCTAGATCAAAATTGTCCCTAGTTATTTGTGGTCTAGGTGAGTCAAGTTTTATATTTAAGAAAACTTTAAATTTTTAGTGGTTTTCAAAATAGGTTAAAATTTTGGGGTGTACCTTAGCTTCAGGTCTCCATGCATGTGTGTTGGTGTAGATGTAGATGGCGTCGGCATGTCCATCATCTGTGCTGCCATTAGGATTGATCAAAGCAACTTGTAGAATCGATTTTCCTGCATGTTGAATCGGAAAGAAAGCAAAATAAGCATCAATGCATACAAGTCAGAATGTCCCTGTTTATCAGTTTTACAAATGCAGAGAATATCAGAACCTGGTGAGGTCCTTCTTAATGTAACATGCAAGTCCTCCTGATTATAACCGAAAAGAAGTTGCACGGTTCTGAGCAACGCCACGGGGACAGTTGTATGACCATACGTACATCATTTGAGAGCGAACATTGTGGAAATTTGTCGAGAGTGATATGCACAGTTGACAGTTCCACACACGGAAACTTTGAGTGGAGGGTAAAGCACTGAGGTCGACCGACGTATGTATTACGTCTCGAGATCGTTGAAATCAACTACTATATAGACACGCCATAGGAATAAACAGTGTCGAGTCGACGGTTCACAACTAAGCATGGAAATTTGGACAGGAAAGCTCGGTGCAAAAGCAGAACCCGAATTTTATGGGAAGCATAATGAAAAACATAAAATAAGACTATTAGGCCCTGCTATGGTACTCTGGTAACTCCCGGAGTTAAGACATCAGCAAAATCTACTTATACAAGTTTCAAACAAAAAATGCTGTAAAGAAAAGAGTCACAGTGTGATCTAATTATCATACACATCTCTACGTACGTTGCGATTTAAAAAACTAAAAATGTATTACAAGACAGGCCGGTGCTCAGATCACCACCTGCCCTAGTCACCAATAACACAAGACGCACGCTAAAGCCTTCTTGTCCATATAAAACCATTTCTCCGTGCTCCACGTGCCAAATCCATCACAAACAAATTTATTAGAGCATTTCCAACAGCTCACCAATATATTTCATCCCTAATAAGATTAGATGGTATTGGTAATCACCGATGCTGCTTTAATTTTTTTAAGTATCGGGGAGATGCTCCAACAGATCACTAATAATCTCCCCCAGGTATGTGGGACCCATCTGTCAGATTGTAATTCATACCTATTTTCTCTTTTTGTTTTCCTTTCCTTTTGTTTCCCTTGGTCGTATGAGCAGATCCCGTTCACATCAGCCTACCTTATCCCCGCCGTCCCATCCCTGCTGGCCTCCCATGCGTGTACCCCAGCCATGGCCATGCCCATGGGCTCAACAGGAGCAATGTTGTTTCTGGTGCCTAGGCGGCGATAGTTGGTGGCGCGTGGGGGCGGGGGCTCCCTGCAAGCAGCAGCCGTGGTCATAGAGGTGGTGGCAGATGCACAGCTTCAAGCTCGACGCAGGAGGTGGTGGTGACCGTGGAAGCGCTCGCGCCCAGCCATGTCCTTGGAAATGCAACTCCCCTTTAAATTGAGGGAAGATGGAAGGGCCTTTTTTGCTGATCATAAAAAAGGAGCTATTGAGGAACTATTGGAGTAATGAAATTTCCTTATCTCTCCCAATATGATAGGTTTACGCGGATGAAGGTTGTATTGGGGAGCTGTTGGAGATGCTCTTCTCATCCATCTAATAACAAAGTAATTTAAAGTAAAGCATGCGAGCCACGTTGATCGATTATGATCACACAAGGTTTCAAACAAGCACTATTAAGTAATCTAGCATATAAAGAACATAAAAGAAAAGTCCCTCTACACCTTCTATAAAAAAAACATCTACACCACTTAACTACTGTACCCTCCATGTCAACCTCAGTGTTTTGTGCTCTATTCAAAGTCTCCCCGCGTGCATATGAGTCTTGAGAATTTTCTAAGGAGTCCCTTTCAAAAATAAAGTAACTCTCTATATGTATGATCACAATTCAGAACTGTCTGGCTCAGCAGGACATATTCCCCCAACCATTTGTGTGTGCCATATTGCTGATATAGTTTTCTGTGACCATACAGTACAAAAGTGTTCAATCGCACCAGGTTTGATTTCCTCTCTACACATGCGTGTTACAAAATCCATCCAGGGTTTTAGATTGATGAACATGAAAAATTTTGCTTTCTTTCCGTGCAAGCAGGACAACCAATTCTGTAGGTTGCTTTATCTATCTATCTATACTCTACTCCCTCCGTCCTAAATTAAACGCAGTTTTGAATGTTCGTGCCACAAGTTTGACTCGATTTATAGAAAATACGTATAAGATTTAAATCTCTAAATAGATTTATTAAAAAACTAGATCAAAAGATCTTTCCAATGATACTAATTATGTAATATAAATATTAATCTTATTTTAATAAATAATTGCCAGCAGTTTTCTCTCGGGAAGCGAGAACTACGTTTATTCCGGGACGGAGGGAGTATACTTACTATAAAAGAGCGAAGAAATTTGCTGACACGTGTCGCGATCTAATCCGTCGGATTTGACTAATGATCCTATCTATATCTAAAGGTTCTCAAATAGGGACGAACCTTAGGTTATGCGTGTTTCTACAGTCCACCGCGCGAGATTCATGTACACGGACAGCGGCTCCCAACCGACGTGGAAAATCCCCAAACGCCGCGATGGTGCAGCGCGATGATCGCTGTCGCGCGTGGATGTCGCCGAAGCCTGGCCGTAGACGTTGGGCGCCATTGGGGATTCGGGATCCGGTATGCCGGAAACCGCCACAGCGTAACAGCGCGACAAAGGTCGCCGCGGTGCAGCACCGCCGCGTCGCCTCCCTTTGGGCGAGATTCCAAGCCGCATAACCGCCGTGAGACGTTGGCCAGTCTCTTCGATCGGCTATGCAGGAACCGCCCGCGCGATCGTCGCCGACCGCTCGCCGTGGACGTTGGGCAGGCTCCTCACCACGTTGGGCAGTCTCCACGGATCGGCAATGGCGGGAACCGCCGCGACGATCGCCGCCGACTGCTCGTCGTGAGACGTTGGGCAGGCTCCTCACGCCGACCACCCACCCGTCCCCTCCCCTCACGATCTTAGGCAATCGCCGCATCCCCACTGCCTCCGAAAATTAGGTTGCCCAGAGTCCGCCCGCTCCGCTTAGCACCCACCACTGTTTTCAGCACGCCATGGCCGGAGCCTTGCCTTCTTCTCTCGAACGACGATGGCGGCGCCCCCACCCTTCGGGCGGCTCCAACCAGATCCAGTCGAACAAACCACGGCAGCGCCCGCAATGTGCTGGTGTTGAAGAAGTGAGGATCCTGTGTTTCCTCGAGGCCTCATGTGCATCTGCTGACATTGTTTCCTCGATGACTTCTCTACAGAGGATACAGGCTGGTGTTGAGGAAGTGAGGATGTACTGCACTGAGTGCCAGAGGGCGAGGAGGCCGAGTACATCACGCTACGGAGGAGCACAAGGGTAACTGAATTTTGATTCTTATACTGCTTTATTTATTAGGATAAATTTGCCATCGTGGACTTAGAGTTTCTCTTATATGGCGACATATTGTATTGGATTGTTCTGTCTAGAAGCCCATGCTAAAAGGAGTGACTACTGGTTGCAATTGCAGTATACGTCGCTTTTGTTTGGTCGTGTAATGGATCCAAGGTATGGGTTCCATAGTCTACAAACTGTTAAAGAACAAAAACATTTATTTATTATGTTACTCTCCTTCTCATTTTACATGTGTTTTGTTCAATTAGTACCAGAAAAACTCTGCGGATTACATTTATTTAGTGGATGATGATAGTTTGCATTACATGCTGCCTGCGTCTGATAGATCACGATTGGAGGCCATGGAAAAACGATTTGTTCCTCCATTGATCCAGTAGTTAAAAGGAGCCACGTTAATTGTTTGAATTTTTATGGGTAATTTCATGCTTTGAGCAATTTTCTAAGTGCAACTGCAATATCCTGTAATACATTTCACAACATCTTTTAGTGCTGCACAGAGCTTGTTTTTTTCGTCCTCACAAACAGAAAACGTACTGTGTCAAGGTTGCCTTGAGTCAAAGCAACCCCTTGCCATATCATATACATGTAAATACAGGTAAGCAGTTCGAGCAAACACTGTGCTGCATATTCTTGTGCCCAAATAGCTATGATTTTCACCACAGATTAGATAATTAATATGATAATTTTTATTGGCACACATATTTTCTCTTATATCCAGAAACAAGAGCAGAGTTGGTCATCTCTAGGCTTACTTAAGTTATTTTAAAGCATTTGGCGGGAGTTATGCAATGCAATGCTCTGAGATGTCATATCGGCTTCAGGGCTTCATATCAACAACAAACCATAAACCTGTATTGTTCTTGAGAAAACCTTAAACCTACTGTTCTGGATAAAAAAAAACAAGAAAAGGGACTGAATGCAATTGGTATGACCGTTCCTTGTCCGAAAGAAATTGGACTATAGGTTCAAAACATGGAACCATGAATAGAATAAAATTTGCTTGCTCAACAACTCAAGATTGTCCTGTGTTTAACCATTGAATTATCTGCCAGCTCCATGTGGACCAGGACCATCAATATTAAGTGCTATCGATTTTTTCATGTCATGGTGAGGGTTCTCAGATACATATGATCCACCTGCTCCATGTACAATCATTAGCTTATGGTTGTTCACCATTAGTATTTCGGGCTACAATGCAATTGATCCCGCACCTGCCTTCCCTACTGCAAACATAGTATTGTGAAGATTACTCTCTAGACACTACTACAGAATTGTGCATCACTGCGGGCTCCAACCCCCTTCACCGCGAAAACTGAACCGCGGCAACCATAGCGTAGTGATGTGGTGTTCAAACACTACCGGGTCAAAACACCGGCGGTGTTGCGAGGAGAGACTGCCGGTTTGATATCGAACCGCAAATAAGATCGTCACCGAACACCGCCGGGTGTTCCACGGACCGGCAGCATTTTTGATCCAAGCACCGCAGTTCGAAGTCAGCCGGCAGAGTTGATATTGAGAGCACCGTCGGGCTTTAACGAACCGACGTAACTATAAATTTGTCACTATCGGTTAGATTGAGACGCGAAGGTGTATCGAAGAGCTAACAATGTCGGTTTACTATGGATCCGTCGGTGAACTTTACGTGAACACCGCCGGTTGATTTCAACCCGACAAGCGTAATTAGAGTGGAGACTATCGGTTGGTTAATGCAGCCGGCAAAGGATGTTTCGTCGTCGATGACGGTTAGTAATTCAAATCGATAGTGTTTTGTATAGTTACACTACCGGTTTGTTTCTCATTCACTGTCGGGACCATGCCACCCGGCGTTTTTGTTTTAAATTTTTGAATTTATTTGTGGAATTCAGCTTTTTTAAACCCATAAAAGCATCATATATACATTAAAATCGACAAAACATTACATGGTTCAAAGGTTACATACAACTACTAACTCCACCTAGGATATCAATTTCCAAATAAGAAAAACAATCACAATGGACATAAATAAAATCAAGACATCTTTCATAGGCCAAGTCGCAATTCTCCTAATCTTCATATCTATGGAGAGAGGCTTCTCATCGATCTCCAAGGCTGGTTGATAGTGAAAGTTTTCACCATAGTAGGCCCTCAAAGCTTCAGCTTCAGTCTTGTATTTTTTGCAACAATTACCAGGGTAGCCAGAGACTTGAGCAGCGCAATCTTCCCAGTTTCGATAGATCCCTGGCACTTGACCAACATGCACTACATACCACGTCATGGTTTGCCTATACATGCAGCCAAAATAGGATGTTAATGCTATGTCATTCAGAAATGTTGTACAGCAAGATTTTCAACACCACGAAACTCATGAATTTCAACATCTATCTCATTTCAATCACACTTCGAGCATTAGAATGTCTTCAATCATTGCTGTAAATGACCACAATGTTTAAATCTAATTTGTTCACCATAGACCAATTAAAATTCAATCATTGCCTATATAAGGGTCCCGAATCGTTTGAAAGCAAAATCTAAATAGAAAAAGGAAATAGCAGGTTGGATTTATCAACACGGGCATTTCAACGAACAACTCAAATGTAAAGGGACCGACGCACTCACCGAAAGCTTCCGTGCGGTCCGCGTGGCACCAATCTTGTCATGGCGGTGCGAGACGCAGCGCCCTAGAAGGAAGTAGAGGGCGCGGACGCGTGGCGTTCTTCCCGGCGGAATCGAGCTCGAGGTCGCGGCGGTACGGTGTCGGGTGTAGACGGGGACGGCGGGAGGCTGCGCAGACGGTGGTGCGGTGTAGCAGCGGTCCCCCGTCGACGTGGACGAAGAACAAGCGGGAGAGGCGAGGCGAGAACAACGGCGAATTAGATCTCATTCTCATAGGCAAAATCTCGAGGAACCAAATGGCTAATTAGTTCTCACCGTGGAAGGGTAGGGCGCCGGGCGGCGCTTTGGACGCCGGAGAAGAAGATAATGGAGGGGGCGTAGGGGGGCGACGGACGGCGGGCGTGTGTGGTGGTGGTGCTCCGTCGGTGAGGCCGGTGGGGAATGATTGGGGCGCGGGGTCGAAATGACCTGAAAATTTCATTTCGCCCGCGCCCGGCTATTATATATCGTCGAGGTCGGAAACGAATGGCGCGGGTTCAAATGACTTGTGAAATTTTCACCTCGCCCCATTCTATAGTTAATCACTGCCGGTTTAGCAGTAGCCCGGCAGTGTTACATCATAGGTTCACTGCCGGGTATAAACGTCGGTACCGACCCGACAAAGACCGGTTTTACTTTTGCCACGCACCAACGCTCACGGTGATAAGATCACACTATTGCCACCTACCACCGCTCATTCCCACCTACCACCGGCTATAAAAACAGCCCCGCGCAGAGAGCCATGTATGGCGAACCGTGCGCCGGCTGACCTCTTCTGTTATTTGCCCATTCTCGTATCCACATATATGGCCTCTATTTGGGAGAAGGCCCTCCACATAAACATCTTATCATGGGTAGACAGTGTATACAGCAGGTACTAGAAGGGTGTTTTTGAAGATTAAGCTACAACATTGCTTACAGAAGCTGGGTGTGATGCTCGTGTAACGCCATTGTTGCATGGACTGCCGGAAGACGGAAAGCAGGAGCCAAGTAGCATGCATTCTTGTGCTTCGTCGCCGGGAGATGAGAGCCCCGTCTCCTGTCGGGCCTTTGCCGACACGGAGAGACATTGGTTCTTCACAGAGGTCCCGCCTTACTTAGATCAGTAAGCATAACGTGTAGCATTGTAACCACCTCGGTCATAGGTGCTAGAAGGGTGTTTTTGAGGTGGTTATTTCTTAATGTGTTTGTACACTTTGATTGTTGTACCGTGTCAATTGTAATAAATTAATTGTACACTGAAAAGGGGTCATGTACCTTTGTGAAGCATGTCTACTCCCACAATATAGAAATGTTTTGAATTTTTTTTACAACCTTGTACACCCAAATTATACCCCACACACAAGATCTTAGGTTTTTCTGGTCCATATTTTTATTATTAGATTTTCCTACGTGATAAACGCGATAGAAGGAGGTTAATTAAAGCTTGAAAACTCATGAATTTTGCACCAACCTACACACTGAATTGCCTCCTAGGACACATGGGACCATATGGGAAATTTTGGCACCACTGCTGTTAGTGGGTAACCCCAGTTCAACCTGTAATTACTCGGGGGTCGTCGCGTAGAAATTCAATTTAATTGAAAAAATACCAAACCTTGTCCGAAAAAATCTCAAACATCGTGGTTCCTTCACACATGGCATGTGCACGTCTAAGAAAAAAAGTTTGAGGCCGAGACCACACCGGAACGAAGATGACCCGGCATAGCTTATGGATGTAATTGTTAGTCATGCTTCCGATGAAAGGGGTCATGTACCTTTGTGAAGCATGTCTACTCCCACAATGTAGAAATGTCTTGAATTTTTTTACAACCTTGTACACCCAAATTATGCCCCCACACAAGATCTTAGGTTTTTCTGGTCCATATTTTTATTATTAGATTTTCCTACGTGATAAACGCGATAGAAGGAGGTTAATTAAAGCTTGAAAACTCATGAATTTTGCACCAACCTACACACTGAATTGCCTCCTAGGACACATGGGACCATGTGGGAAATTTTGGCACCACTCGGCTCATTAGTGGGTAACCCCAGTTCAACCTGTAATTACTCGGGGTCGTCGCGTAGAAATTCAATTTAATTGAAAAAATACCAAACCTTGTCCGAAAAATCTCAAACATCGTGGTTCCTTCACACATGGCATGTGCACGTCTAAGAAAAAGTTTGAGGCCGAGACCACACCGGAACGAAGATGACCCGGCATAGCTTATGGATGTAATTGTCAGTCATGCTTCCGATGAAAGGGGTCATGTACCTTTGTGAAGCATGTCTACTCCCACAATGTAGAAATGTCTTGAATTTTTTTTACAACCTTGTACACCCAAATTATGCCCCCACACAAGATCTTAGGTTTTTCTGGTCCATATTTTTATTATTAGATTTTCCTACGTGATAAACGCGATAGAAGGAGGTTAATTAAAGCTTGAAAACTCATGAATTTTGCACCAACCTACACACTGAATTGCCTCCTAGGACACATGGGACCATGTGGGAAATTTTGGCACCACTCTGGCTCTGTTAGTGGGTAACCCCAGTTCAACCTGTAATTACTCGGGGTCGTCGCGTAGAAATTCAATTTAATTGAAAAAATACCAAACCTTGTCCGAAAAATCTCAAACATCGTGGTTCCTTCACACATGGCATGTGCATGTCTAAGAAAAAGTTTGAGGCCGAGACCACACCGGAACGAAGATGACCCGGCATAGCTTATGGATGTAATTGTTAGTCATGCTTCCGATGAAAGGGGTCATGTACCTTTGTGAAGCATGTCTACTCCCACAATGTAGAAATGTCTTGAATTTTTTTTACAACCTTGTACACCCAAATTATGCCCCCACACAAGATCTTAGGTTTTTACTCGTCCATATTTTTATTATTAGATTTTCCTATGTGATAAACGTGATAGAAGGCTCATCACTATCGGTTTCATATTTGCAAACCGGTAGTGTAGTCTCTTTCACTGCCGGTGCTCTATTAAAACCCGGCAGTGATATATTTCAAACGGACAGTTTAGTCTGTTTCACTGCCGTGAGATTAATTCTGGGACCTTTCTTTTACACCGAGTTGTGTGTTTGAATGATGCTTACCAACTTTTCGGTTAGTACATAGAGCATTTATATATTTATGTTCGTCCATGGAAAATAAGAAGTGCGTCAAAAAAATAAGAAGTGCGCCCGTATGATACATATATATATATATAAATGGAAACATCCATTGGAAAGGAACACGATTACATATATATAGAGAGAGGAGTCAAACCGATTACATTTATGATAACAAAGACCTTGAAAAAAGTTACATATATGATAACAAAGACCTTTCCACGAAGAGATCAATGTTATCATCAAAGTGTACAAACACATTAAAAATAAAAACGCCGAAAGGTTATGTGATTCTTGCCGATGAAATACCGATGGGATTTTAAGCCCATCGGCGCCGTTGACGTTCCATCGGTGCTCTTTGAGGTTTCTTGTGGTCGATCTTACAAGGAGGGCATGACTCTGGATTTACATTTAAACCACAACAGCAAGGATGCCTTACAAGCAAAGTTGTGGTTTAGTCCAAAGAAAGCATGTATAGGCCCTCTCAGGAGAAGATCATGTTAATCTATGAAAATCTCCTTTTGATCACCAAAGGAGACCAAAATGGATTGAAGGAGATTTTCATAGATTAACATGTTCTTCACCGGAGAATGCCATGTCACTTATGGACATGTAAATCCAGCCGTCCACCCTCCCAAACCACCTGTAACCGGATGGGAACATCGACATCACGGCGGTTCTAACCTTCGGCGCTGCTCAATCTTCAGTAAGACTCTTGTAGCACCTCTTGTGAACCATTTTGGTGGCCTAAGATGCATAAGAACGATATCTGTACGTGGAGGGCTTTCTCCCATAGAGAGGCCATAGATATGTATGTGGAGAGTAGCAAAGAAGATCGAGGAAGAAGAACAGGCAACTGAATCAAGAGTATCAAGAAAGAGAACTGAACTGCAAACCTAAGGGCCGCACTAGCCGTTTTTATAGGCTAGAGGTAGATGTCGTGGTAATGACTGATCACTGCCGGTTTCAAATGGCACCCCGGCAGTGATATGGACGATCACTGCCGGGTAATTGGCACCGGCATAAACCAAGCACCGTGGCCGTGGTACGGAGAACGTGGCAGCAGTGCAATGGCGCAGTGGTGAGGCCGTCAGGGCGTAGTGTTCGCCCGTTGGCAATGCAAAACACTACCGGTTAAAACTACACCCGGCGGTGATATATGTAATCACCGCGCCGGTGCTGAAATTTCACCCGGCAGTGTTATGGCTGACATTGATTTAACCCGTCGACGCAGCAGCAGGGAGCGCAGCCTTTTCTCATGGGAAGCAGATACACTGTCGGTTTAAATAAGTGGAACCGGTAGTGAATATTACTAGAGCAACACGATTCACAAGGTTGCAGCCGTGATGTATCACAGGACATGACCTTTTAGTGAACACTACACGGCAGCCTATATGTATACTAAAAAATAAAAATTTATAATACGGATTGTACGTGGCGAGCGGGGGTTAGTTGAACTCTCTATGCATTAACGCTGTGATAAAAGTAATGATTTCAATAAATCGATTTTTATAGATATAACTATTTGTTTCACCTTTTTGTTAATCAGCGCCGGTTCTGTATGGGCCCGACAAGCGGTGATCAATGATGGTGGGCTGGTTGTCGTCCGCCATGGAAACCGCAGCCCGAGAATTCGAAGCGCAACCGTCGTCGCGGGAAACGTAGTGCCCGGCGAGTGATGGCGCGTTTCCAACCGTGATCGTGGGAATTCCAAGCGGTTGCGTTGGCGCCGCGTTCGATCATGGGGAAGTGGAGCAACCCGGCTACCTCACTATTTAAGCACACACACTCGATCATGGTGATCGTCCTTTCCGATTCTCCAATCAAGCCACATTCTCATCGAGCACCATGGCTGCCTCGGTCTTAGGATCCAACAAAGCGCACCGGGGAGGGACCGACTCCTACATCCCGCCCTCTCCCAAGCGGGCGCCATGGACGTTCCTGGCCTCCCGGCTAGAGGAGGCGGCCAATGCTGTTCGGCTTGAAGATCGGCGCCACCTCCCGGAGATAATCGAGAGGGATTTCACCCTCGATCATCTCCGGCCGGCCTTCGAGGACTGAAGGAGCTGGCGGACGGCCATGGTCTTCTTCCAAAGGTGGAGCCACCTGAAGCAAAGATCAACCACTACGCCCCCAAGGTGGCGGAGTTGGCGAGATCGCCCTCAAGGCCTTGGCCAAGAAGGACGACGCGCCGGCAAGGAGGACGAGGAGGACGAGGACTAGGCCGGCGGCCTTCCTCTTTTTTTATAGTTTTTTATCATTTTTATTATACGTTCTATTTTTTTTTTTTTGTATATATTAATAAAATAAAAATTATATATATTATTGCTTTGTGTGTTGCTCCCTCTCGTCCCTCGAATGCATTTCGTTTCGGATGAAAGAGCGATTAAAATAAATCATGCTTAAATTTGATTTGAATCTTAACTTGTTCAATGTAAAATTTGTGACAAACAAACAATTAATCACCGATTGTGCTTTGGAAAATACAGATCGCCGTTGAGTGCCGAGGAGACGGCCATTGGGGCGCGCCCGGTGGCGATTACGTTTTTCGAGGAACCATCTTTTGGAAACGCCATATTTATACCCCGTCCCCCGCCCCCCTCCCGTTATCCAATGCTAACTTCTCTTTCGTGCCCCTCACAGGAAAGCCGGACTCGCCGCCCACGATCGTCGACATGGCCGCCACCCGGGAGGAGATGAAGTTCGCTGTGGAGCGCCTCCGCGCCGCCCTCACCAAGCTGAACGGCCGGCGCCGCGGCGTTGGCCTGCCATGGGTGAATCGGCCCCTCGAGGAGAGGGCCAACTTCTCGCCCTCCGGATCGACTCTCGGCCGGTACCCTCGCCGAGGGATACCGCCAAACCGGGAGGAGGCCGGGAAGGCGGCCACCAGGAAGACGGCCAAGCGGGCGGCCAAGAAGGCCAAGAAGGCGGCCTAGGTTCTCTTCTTTTTTATGTTAATTTATGTGTTCTCTGATTTGTGTGGATGTGTAAGATACAATGATCTGTGTGGTTAATTTGCTAATGAATCAGTTTGTTGGTTAATCTGTTGCATGTCAATCTCTTTATCTTTCGTTAACTTGGGTCTCACTGTTTCCTTGTATCGGTTTAATATGATGCGTGTCAATCTTAATTTTCTATCATTTGCGTTTCCCTCGTCTTAGAAATTAACCGCGGCTGAGTCCTATTTATACGTACTCTGTCATTGTATTTTGCTTCCCCTCCCAAGTTAATCGCTATCGGTTCTAATTCAGCCCGGTGGTGTCAATCTTCAAATCGCTTTCGGTTCTAATTCAAACCCGCGAGTGATCTGTGACCATCAATACCACTGCTGGAGAATGATTGAACCCGGTGGTGATCTGAGTCTTCACTGCCGGATTTAGTCGAGCCCGTGGAGTTTCTGGTTGTCCCGCGCCTGAACGGTTCATCACTGCCGGGTGCGGTTCATCGCTGCCGGTGGACTAAATTTCGGCAGTGATACCGGCGGTAGTGATGAGCGATTCTGTAGTAGTGAGATATTGTTTTTGAGAAAATGAAAGGTACAACACGTTTCAACTTTAATTATCTTGGTCTTTTTTGATTCCCTGCGAGTTCCGCTGGAGCTCTAGCGGCATGGCTTCTTGCGCCGCATGGATGAGCGCCCCCACCTCAGCCTCCCAATGCCCGGCGATGGTGCATGTTTGGAAACAATCGCACTGATCTTGACTTTAGTTTATTTCTTTCCTTACTAATAGTGGAAACTTGCTATCTATAATACTATACATTAGACGCATCAGAGAACATCAGATGGATGGGTGTTTTGTTGTGCCAATATTTTTAAGCTTGACTGAACTAAAAAGCAATTTATGGAAGCAGTAAGTTCTTTCCTTCGCACCCATAGTGTTAATTAATCATGCATTTCAGATCTTGTGCCTAATTGGAAGCAATAAAAATCAATAGAGATGACATTTTTAAGCTGCAATACAATTTCTTTCTAATTAATTTAAGGTCAATGTCTGTAAGGCTAGCATACTGTATATATGTTTACAAAGACAGTTAAACACAGACAATTTTTTTGTTTCTTTGTATTTACTCTTGATGTTTCAATATGGTCAATCTTATTTCAATTATGTTGGAGTTCTTTTTTTTTTTTTTTTTTTTTGCTTCACTGTAAAGGATGTGAAGGACTCCGTGATTACATGAGGAAAATATAAAACTATCAAGATACTATCTGCTAAATTGTCATCATGTCATTTAAATATAGGACAATGGGATCAACTGGTTATGAGTCTCTTAGGACACCATGTTGTCTCCGGTCTTCTCATTAGAAAAATCATGATTTATATATGGTTGCAGTGTCCATGCGTGAAAAATAATTCTTTTAAAATAGTATTATGATTTATAATAATAAAATAGTTTGATGTACATAATTTATTATTATTCTTGAAAGAACTTTACTGCAAGACACGTCGACTGTTCTAAGCAATGATAACAAGGCTACGTAGGACAAAAATATACTCTATGATTTGTTATGTCAATAGTTTGCATTATATTAATAAATCTTGAAAAAATTATGTGAAATTGACCGTTCATCGTACCATGATTCGACTATAATAATTTTATAGTTTGATAAATTTTATTAGTCTATATATTTATTATAAGATAAAAAAATAATATTGGTATTCTTTCATTTATAATTTTTCTCTAGACACATGCGTGTCGCACGTGCATTTTCACTAGTCAATCTTAATGGCAACAGAAATGGTCCGTTCTGCAATGGCCCAGGAGGCTGTTAACAAAGTCTTCTCAAGAATCAAGGAGTGCTATGTGGAGAAGTCAGATGCAAAGGAGCATATAGAGAGGATGGAGATGGCACACATCAAGCTAGAAGCTGCCGTTGAGACATCCAACAAGTGGAACGTCACCAGCGCGCCAGTGCTACGCTGGCGAGAGCAAGCTCAAAGCGTGCCTCACAGGAGTGCGACCACACTTTGCGCCAGTGCAGGCAGCGACTGCAAGAAGAGGAAGAAGTGCAACAAGCAGTACAGAGCTCCTCCTTTCCTAAGAGGGTTGCGATACTGCCACATGTCATTTGTTTCGTCAATCATTAGCAGCGGTAAAGATGACCACCTCAGAGGATCCACCGCTGTTCGGGCGATTCGAGCGCTTTGCAGATGGTGCGACTGAGTTCTTGAGGTATGTGGAGCTTGGTGGTACACCGTGTAGGTATATGTTCTCCATGCCTCTTATGCGCCATCTTCTTGCTGGCAAACGAACAAAGTTTTGCTTTGTTCACGGGGGCCAACATCTCTCACTTATTCTACAGCCCTTTAGTATACCCAACAATGGGATGGGGAACCTTGGTATTCCTACTTGAAGATGGCAATGTGCCACAGAATAATTTCCTTCTTACCCTCAGCTTACGGCTCTCTGAGAGTACTGACATAGTTGGGGTTGTAGTCAGATGCATGCAGCTGTTCGTACCGTACTTGAGCACAACAGCCGAGACTGTGAAGACAGAGCTGACCCAGATGCCAATGCAAGACTTGCATTGGGTGTTTGATGCTTATTCATTTTATGGCTGTAATGAACAACAGAACAGACTTCACACCATGTGTTCTAAATGGTTTCGACCAAACCCATTTTGCTGTCAACAACAAGACCATGCCCAGAGCTCCTCTTCAAGGCCATTGCCGTGTGATATATACTTGGAACCAGTTGACCAAGTGTATTTGCTAGGACATGTTATGCTACCAGTTGGGAACAATAGGCAGAGCGCAGTCATTGATTGTGAAAGCCAAACAAGCCCAACAAGAGACTTTCGATATCTGAAACTTGGAGCACACTTTTGGCCTCATGCCTCTTTTTGAAGATACATCACCTACTACTGTCATCTGTTCAGTGTCAGAGATAATCAACAATGAAGCCAAACAATGTGGCATGTATGCAAACATTTCCTTTGAACAGCTGGGCGAGATGACAATGCCAAAGGTGCCGCAGTATGGAAGCTACCTCATATCAGATGTTGTCGAAGTCCAAGCATGGAAGCATGTACCTTCAGGTTGAGAAGACCTCATGGAGAGCAACTGGTCGGAAGGACAAAGTCGGAAAACGCCGTAAGCAACAACAGGACAAGATAGTTCGAATTCAGGGATGGAAAAGTGCTAACAGTGAGTTCATTTGCTCATGGATTGCGCACATGCCTGCCGAATTGCAGGGCTCAATCATCGACTATTGGATTCAGAAAGAAAAGCCATCCGCACGACCATTTTTATCGAAAACTAATGCTTGCGTCCATGATTGTCCACTCTCCATGATGTTTTTGGAAGATAAAAGTTATTTAGCTAGGAAGCTGAAGATGTCCAGCACGTTAAACCCCTGAAGGAAATTGTCCACTTGCTTGTACTACCTTGATGTATGTAAAACAGCCCAACAGCTGATGTGTGTGCAAATATATGATTATCTAGGGTTGTCCTATAAAATGTAATATTGTCACTATTCCAAATTATAAGTCATTTTTATATTTCTGAATATTTTTGTTTTGTTATATATGTAGACATATGTATGGTAACGTGGTAACGTTCCTCAGTCCATTATTTCACAATCGTGGGCGATCATTCCCAATGTTTGTCGTGGGGCCCATCCACACACATGGATCCACTTTGTATGTTCATACAACTGGCTGCGCTGGATAGATCCACAAATTTTTTTGGTGCTGGTCAAAACCCTGCAACCTTTTTTTTCTCAATAAATAGGACTACTCCACTTGTTGGTGTTAGTAACAAACTCTTGTTGGTGTTAGTCACAAACCTGCAACCTTTTTCTCCGATTATCATTGAGGACTACCTATACATTGAAAATCTAGCGACCGTACAACTAGTTCGATCAACCTCACCAGGTTCTTTATTTCCACTGCAGTTGCAAAACTGATGAACGGGGACACTCTCACACCTATATGTATTGATAGCTAGTATTTTGCTTTCTTTCTGATTGAGCATGCTGGACAGTCGATTCTACAAATTGCTTTGATCAATCCAAATAGCAGCACAGATGGTTAGTTCTGCTGTGTCCAAATTGAAGGCGTGGTACGGGCACAGGCCAGATGGAACTTGGAAAGGATGGACATGGTGCATATCAAGCTGGAGGCCGCCGTAGAGGCATCCAACAAGTGGAACGTGTCGCTGTGTTGTTGACCCACATGGCATGTGGGATTGTAGTTAGTGGGGATAGTGTCATATTGAAAGTTTAGCAGGGTGAGGGGCAGGTTATGATCCTTATGACTTCAAACATTGCACATCTTTGTTAACACTTATACACAATGCAAGGATGAAAGTGTAAGAGGGATGTTACGCATATGCGGCTAATTTCACGTGCTTAGCTGTGTCATATAAGCAGATTTTAAATGTGGGGTATTAGCGTTATAGATGGCCATCCATCGGGCCGTGCCCTGCCAGCACGACATCGTCGTGCCTGGCGTGCCAGCGGCGTGCTCATGCCTGGCCACCAGCCCAGGGCACGGCCCGTGGACCATCGTGCCGGCCCGAGAGCACGGCGTGCCGCCAGCGGCACGGAGAGCACGGCTAGCGAGGTGCCTCACGCGCGTAGCCAGGGGCCCGCCGCCTTGGCCGTGGAGCCTGCCGCTGCTAGTGCGGGAGGCCCGGAGCTCATCCCTCGGCGCTTGTTGCTGCCTGCTAGAGCTCATCCCTCCAAGCCACCACCGGAGGTGAGGCGGCTGGCAATGGCGGTGCTCGCCGTCGGCCGCCGCAGAGCCGCCACTCATCGCAAAGTCCACCGGTAGCTCGTCGCCGCTGCGTAGGAGCCGCCGCTCGTCGCAAAGAGCAGCGTGAGGAGTCCGCCGCCCACCGTGCACGGCGGCGTGGAGGAGGGGTGGGGAGGCGCGTGCGGCGGCGGGGGCAGTCTGGGAGGGGAATCTCGGGAACCGGGGATAAGGTTGGGCTATCTTTCTTTTTTTCGAGGAAATAAGGTTGGGTAGGCTGTTGGGCCAAGAGAACCCGGGGACGGAGTTGTGTTAGCAGGCCGCCTGCCGGGCCGCCAAACATGCCTTGTGCCGTGCCACGAGCTAGGTGGCGGCCCGTGCACGCCTGGTTACTCGGGCCGTGCGAACGGGCCCGGTGGCCATCGCCTTGTCGTGCTTCAGCGCCGGGCCAAAACAACGGGCCGTGGGCCAGGCCACGGGCCACGGGCTGCATGGCCAAGTATAATTAGCGTTAACCACAAGAGACATTTAATATTTAAATATGAACCATATCATATAATGATCAACTTTTTACTCTAAAGTATTCTTAAAGGGCTTGAAAAATATGGTCACTACACTAGTACCCAATTTATTTTGGGTGAGGGGCGAAAAAAACATTTTAGGTGGCGGACAAGTCTGCCTCGTCACCAATCAAAGGTCACGGTAAATGGTTTGCCTCACCGTGGCGGCGCGGCACCCGCCACGCTTAATGGCCCTCACCGTGGCGAGCATTTTACAATGCCCATCATGGTTAATAATTTCAAAAAAAAGCTGCCAGCCCGGGCGAGCCCACCGCCGGGCCCGCCGAGCCCATCCCGACTAGGGTGCCGCCGCCCGTCGCCGCAGATCGGGAGCCGGGGTCGCCGGGACCTGCCTCCGCCCCGCGCTGGGCGCCGGGATCCGCCGCCGGGGCCCGCCTCCACCGGGCTGGGCGCCGGGTTCCGCCGCCGCAGACGGGAGCTGGGGTCGCCGGGACCCGCCTCCGCCGCGCCCCGGGGGCGCCGGATCTGCCGCCGCTGCAGATCGGGAGCCGGGAAGCCGAGATCCATCGCCACCTCATCGCGAGCAGGACTCACGCCTCCGCGCCATCGGGGCTGGCTACCGCCGGGATCTGCCGCCGGTGTGAAGCTCCCCCGCCTGGATCTGCCGCTCTCGTGGCCACCGGATCCGCCCGAGGAGAAGAAGGAAGAAGGGAGGGGCGGGTGCCGGGAGGGGAAGAGGACGGGGAGGGGTGGGCGCCGGAGGGGAAGACGATGGGGAGGGTTGGCGGGATTTGGGGCGGCGCCGGGATTGGGAGAGAGGCCCGGCGGTCGGTGTTTTCGGAGAAGTGGAGAGAAGTGGCGGTCGGTGTTTCGGAGAAGTGGAGAGAAGTGGGGTGACATCCAAACCCTAAGTGTGATATATATATATGTTGAGATGCTCTCGCGTCGAGATGGGCTGCTTACTGGGCCACTATTTTCCGCGTCGGGCCTTTTAGGATGCCCGCCATGCAAAATTGATTTTCCGTGGCGGGCACCTTAACACGCCCTCCCACGGAAAATTAATTTTGTGTGGCGGGTAGATAATGCCCGCCACGGAAAATAAAATGGGACGTGGCAGGGGGCATTAACCGTGACGGGCAAACTATGTGCCCGCCACGGAAAAAAATTTTCAGGTGTCACGCAAAAATCTTTTCATTACTAGTACTAGTGTTCCCATACTTTTCAAAATGATTGAATTTCAATATCAAGGAATTTTAGTTTGCTCTCTAATCTTCTTTGTTCCGATTATTATTGTGATTCTTTATCCAGTCTAAGGATTAAATTGATCGGACGAAGGACAGATAATAGGGCAAATTAATTTTTCTTCCCCATCTCTTTGATATTTATTGTTCCTTTGTTTATGATTTTTTTTTTCAATTTTTTTGTATGATAATACGAATTTTTCATTTAGTTGTTATCTTTATTCTCTCAATGTATAATTTTTTCGTGACATGTGATTGTTGTCGGATTGAATTGCTCTTTCAGTGTCCAGATCACTCTTGACTTTGGTTGGCCCTATGCCATGAATAATTCTCGCCCATGCTTGACGGATTCCTGTGGGGTGTCTATATCAATTAATTTTGTCCGCCTTCCTGTGTGGCAGTGTGCATATCACTCCTGTCAAATTTCCACAATGTCCCTCTTAAATAATGTACTCTGGAGTCTGGACAATCAATTCTACAGGTTGCTTCGATGAATCCACTTTGCTAGTATGCGCTCTATGTCAACCACAGAGTTTAATTGTCCTCTACACAAAAGTCCTCATGTGTCTGTGTCACTCATCACAATTTCCTGCAATGTCCCTCTCACAAATGAAGTAAGTTCTCTCAATATGTATGGCCACTATTCAAAACTGCCTGGCTGAGCAGGTTAGATTCGCCAACCTTTTCTGTGTGTGCTGTACGGTTTTAGATTGTCGAGTGTGATAGTACTGGTACAACTTTCTGTGATACAGCAGGCTACAGCAAGTTCAAGAGTTCAACCACGCCAGGTTTTGATTTCCTCTCCTCACCTACACTTTTTGCAAGATCGATCATAGATTTTAAACTGATGAATAGATAAAATCTGGCTCATATATATGTATGGAATATTTTCTTTATTTCTTTCTATGCATACAGGACAACCGATTCGACAGGTTTGTTTGATTAAACATAATGGCAGCAGAGGTGGTCTGTTCTGCCGTGGCTCAGGAGGCTGCTAACCAATTCTTATCAAGAATCAAGGAGGGTTATCAGGACAAGTCAGGTGCAAAAGAGAACATAGAGAGAATGGAGATGGCACACATCAAGCTCGAGGCCGCCCTTGAGATCTCCAACAACTGGAACGTCTCTAGTGTGCCCCTGCTGCGTTGGCGGAGCAAGCTCAAGCGCGCCTCACAAGAGTGCGACAACATTTTGCGCAGGTGTAGGCAGCGCTTGCAAGAAGAGGAAGAAGTACAGCAAGCGGTAAGGAGAACCTCCTTTCCCAAGAGGATCGCTCATACTACCATGTCGTTCGTTTCGTCAATCTTTAGTCATGGTAACGATGATGGGGTGAAAGGATCCGCTGTCGCCCGGCGATTCGAGCGGTTTGCAGAAGGTGCCAGCGAATTCTTGAGATACGTGGAGCTTGGTGGAACACCATGCAGATACATGTTTTATGACCCTCTTGTACGCCATCTTATGGGTGGCAAAGGAACAAAGTATTGCTTTGTTAGCAATGGTCAACATCTCTCATTTCTTCTACAACCCTGTATTCCACCACAAGAGCATGGGATGGAGGTTTGCCTAATACTGTTACTTGAAGATACCAATAGAGACCAGAGAACAATTTCGCTCTTGCACTCAACTTACAGCTCTCAGAAAGCACAGACATAGTTAGGATTGCAATTGGATGCCTGGGCCTGTTCATACCTTACTTAGGTTTAACAGTCGAGACTGTGAAGACAAAGCTCACTCAGGTACCAACACAAGACCTGTCCTGGGTGTCCGATGCTTATCCTGTTTTTATCCACCGTGTTGCACAGCAAAACAATCTTCCCAGCATGTGGTCCAAATGGTTTCGACCGAACCCTCTTTGTTGCCAGCAACAAGATCATCACTTCTCCCAGGGCTGCAATTCAAGAAGCTCATCCTCAGAATCAATGCCATGTGATAAATACTTGGAACCCGTTATCCAAGTGTATTTGCTAGGCCACGTTGCACTGTCTGGTGGGAACAACATGCAGGGATCAGTCGCTGAAGGTGAAATCAAAACAAGCGCCGTGAGTGAATTTCCTTATCTCAAACTTGGAATGCATTTCTATCCACATGCCCCCTCTGAAGATTTGTCACCTCGAGTCGAGGGTTCAGCAACAGAAATGATCAATGGGTTGGCCGTGAAACATGACTTGTATGCAAAAATTTGCTTTGGACAGTTGGGCGACTTTATGATACCGAAGGCAGTAGATTGCCTTAGCGGGAGTGAGGCAGATACCTCATATCAGATGCTTTGGAAGTCCAAACATGGGGGTGCATACCTTCAAGTCAAGAAAATATCATTGGCACCAACCACTAGGAGAGGCAAGAAGGTACAACGACACGGCAAGAAGGCAGAGGGATGGACAAGTGCAAACAAAGATTTCTTGAGCTGGTGGGTTACGCACGCACCTGCAAAGTTGCAGGGCGTAGTCATGGACTTGGTTCAGGAAAAAAAATCAATGCGTTTGCCTCTACCATTATTATTTAAAAATAATCCTTGCATCGATGATTGTCCAATCATGTTGCTTTCTTCGCAATATCACAAACTTTTAGCAAGGAATATCAAATCATGCAGCACCTTAAGTGCCTAAAGGATTTGATGTTACTAAAGCATGTGTCATCGAGCATTATGTTCCGATCTACTAGAGGAAGCTTGTCATGATAGAAATTTATGGTTGATTTCTATGCTGCTGGTTAGACATCGCGTTTTCTTTTTGTGAGTATGTAATTGTAAGCCTTGTTATGTATTTACTTAATTTCTGGCGTCTAAAAGGAGAAAACTGTAAATTGATATTGTAAATTAAAGATGCGGAAAGGATCATTGTAGAATTACCCAATTGGCTATTGTAAATTGATCCTGATATCTCTAAAATTCTCTTGACCCTATTTATTCTTCATCATGGCCGGTATCAAAACTGGAATAACTTTGTTGGTCGCAATCTATTTTCATTGATTATTTTTTGTGCTTCTGGTGCTAGGAAGCCGCAAATTGGAGGTATTCCCGCATATGCCAGGCAGCAGCTATCTTTTGTTCTTGTTGCTAATTGATGTCATTGGCTGGGATGGATCGAACCAGAAGGTGTTGATCTAAGGGCATTATATGGGAGTTAAGATTGACTCCTTTGAGATTGATTAAGAAATATAATAACTTTAATCTTTCTTTGTTTCCCGAAGCTCTTGTGAACTTATTGATGGCCTTCTTTTAATAAATATTTAGTATTTCCCCACTCTCTAGTTTGGCTTAAAAAATAAAGTAGACTAACTTTTGGTCAGATATTGTTATTGGGGGTGAAAAACTTGGAATGAACCATGTTCCATCTCAGTTATAGTTGATGAAGTAAGTTTGTATGGAGTTTTATAGCCAATGACTAGAGCTACAGTCCGGGCCACCAAAGTACCACCACAAATCTATATACAAATTACCAATCCTTGTCATTATAATAAAAGGACCTAAATAAATCTGCAATCCTTATATTACTCACCTCCTGAAAGTAGCATAAAGTGACCCCTAAATATTTATCTAAACTCCCCACATCAGGTGTATTGTAAAAAATAATCTGAGTAACCCCAAATATTCGTTTAAACTACCTATGTTATTATGTAAATAACCTATTTAAATTTGCATACAAAATACATAACACCATTAGTAAAGATAGTCTGTTGGTAAACAATGCACTATGAAGTATTAATTATGACTATTACATTAGAAAATAAATAAAGAGAAAAATACGCAATTTAGTGTAAATAATTTTTAATAGTTCGGTATAAACAAAATCTAATATTTTCCTTCTCTTATGTTTCCTCTCCTTATCTTTGTGTCTTTGTGGGGTTGTTTTACTTTTTGGCTAACTTTTCACCACCCCTTGTTTCGTTTCTGTTTTCCATAAAATCATTTGTTTTAATCCAAACCTGGTGGCGATGCTTTTGCACTGTGGGTCCAGGGGCGAGGCAAAATGCCTGTACACAAGGCAAAATGAAGAATGTCGGGCACAACTTCCAGGCGTAGTGAGGCACCGTGCAGATCTCAGCAATCCATCAGATGGTGCAAAAACTGCTGTCCCGAGAAGCTGCCTTCAGGATATGCTTGGCCGCCGCCGTCCCGACTTCCGCTTTACCCCATCCTTGTGTTGTGCCATCGGAGCCGGCCTTCCCCAATGGCTGTGATTCCGGAGGTGGGAGCGATCCCTGTAGCTGCGACGCCAGGGCAAGCTGCGCTCTTTCTGATGCCGATGGACTAGTACACAAACATTTGCGTGCCCCCCACAATTTTGACCGTGACGGGTGTACAGTTTGCCCGCCACGGAAAATGCCCCGATTAACCGTGGCGGCAATTTTTATTTATTGTGATGGGCAAAACTGCCCGCCTCGGAAAAATCAATTAACCGAGGCGGTCCTTTATAAGAGGCCCGCCACGGAAAATAGGTACATTTTCGAGGGCGACTTGTTAAAAAATGCCCGCCACGGAAAATACCGCGAGACCCACTGCCGAGTCCAAACCCGCTCCCTATCGGGCCATATATAACATGACACATTAGGGTTTCTCTGCTCATTGCAATCATTCACTCCTCCCCTCACGCCCTCATGACTCGTCCCCGACGGCGCTCTCCCTTGCGTGCACCCGCCCTCCCTCCTCCCCATTCCGCCCACACTCCCTCAAATCCCGACCCGCCCATTAGTGCTCCGTGCCACTCCTCTCTCCCTCCTCCGCGGTCTCCTCCTGCCCTCCTCTGGCTCCCCTTTCCTTCTCATCATAGCGAGCAGATCAGCGGCGGCACGCCGATGGAGGCGGCGAGCGGATCCGCTGGGCGTGCTTGGTGGCGGCGGGCGGCGATTCGGTGGTGGCGGGCGACGGTATATTATCTCCCTCTCCCTCTGTCCACATCCCTCTCCCTCTCTCCACATCTCCCACTCATTCCTCCCCTTTTTGCAGGTCCTTCGTTCTCTACCCGATCGGGCGGTGGCGCTCCTCTGGTAGCGGATGCGGCGGCGGCCCGCGCCCAGCACGGTGGGATCCGGCCCGGCGTGGCGGATCCGCACCGGGCGCTGCAGATCCGCAGCAGCGACCTCCCACCACGGCGGATCCAGCGGCGGCGGCAATCGCATGGCGGGATCGAGCACCGGCACGGGCGGATCCGGCGTCACAAGCCCAAATCCAGTCCGATTGGGTCTGTGTTAGAGTTTCCTTTTCTTTTAATTTCCTTGGTGATTTACCGTGGCGGCGTTTTGCCGCCACCGTGATGGACGGATTTACCGTGACCACCCATTGGTGACGGGCGTCCTTGTCCGCCTCGTAAAATCCAAAGTGCCCGCCACTCAAATTTCTTTCAGTAGTAGTGATAGTGATGGCTGCACCCAATAGGATTCCCTAAAACTCACGCCGGTGACTGTTCAACTCTTTTTGACGCTAATAGCTGTGCAATGGTAGCTGTGTACCATCCTTAGATGGTAGAGGCCAGAACTTTTGTTCCATTATCAAAAAAAAAAAAAAAACTGCGCATTGGTACGCATCATCTGTGGGTGCGGGCTTGAGGTCAGCTTCGGATTCTGCTTCTTTGCCTCCTTTTCCAGCCAAGATTTCTATGCTTACTCAACCGTCGACTTGACTATTGTTGGTACAATGCGGCATGGCCTACTGAAAAACTTCAAAGTCTTCCTTCTCCTCTTCTTGATAAATTTCCACGATGTGGCTTTCAAATAATGGACCTCTCCATATATATATGTATGCTTATACAACTGGACGGCTTCACAAACTCATGTTGGTGTTGGTCACAACCGTGCAACCTTTCTTTTCTCCAATAAATACGAGGACTACATGCATAGTGTTACATTAAGAAGCTAGTCACCCAACCACTAATTCAACCTCACCAGGTTCAGATCTCCTCTGCACTAGCAAAACTGATAAACAGGGACATTGTGACTCTTATATTGTAGAAACACCGCACACCCTAATCAGGGGGGGTGACCTTCATTATATAGCCTAATAGGCTAGGGTTACAGATTACATGGCCAATGGGCCGTACGCCCAATATGGGCTGTTACAATTATATTCTAACACCCTCCCTCAGTCTAGACGGGAGTGTCACGAACACAAAGACTGGTCCTAAAGTCAGTAAATAACTGTACAGGTAACCCTTTGGTCATAATGTCCGCGAACTGATGAGACGATGGAACATGGAGCACCCGAACCTGTCCCAAGGCAACCTTCTCACGGACAAAGTGAATATCTATCTCAATATGCTTCGTGCGACGATGATGGACAGGATTGGCGGTCATATAGACAGCACTGACATTGTCACAGAAGACGAGCGTCGCCGAAGAAATGGGTGCGTGAAGATCCTGAAGTAGCTGACGAAGCCAACAAGTCTCAGCCACAGCATGTGCAACAGCACGGTACTCAGCCTCCGCACTCGAACGAGAGACTGTAGTCTGTCGTTTAGAGGACCAAGAGACTAAGTTGTCGCCGAGGAAGACACAATACCCTGAGGTGGAGAGCGTCGCCGAGTCGGACAACCCGTCGGCATCGGATCGAGAGTCAAAGGCGGCCGAGACGCGACCGGTGCCGATGTGAAGTCCAGTGGAGAGGGTGCCCTTGACATATCGCAGAACACGCTTGAGCATTGCCAGATGAGGCTCGCGCGGGTCGTGCATGAAGAGGCAAACCTGCTGAACAGCATAGGCGAGATCCGGCCGAGTCAGCGTGAGATACTGCAGAGCACCGGCGAGACTGCGGTACTGAGTAACATCCGCCACCGGAGAGCCGTCCGTAGCAGATAGCTTGGCATGAGTGTCCACAGGAGTCGCTGTAGAGTGGCACTCAGCCATGCCAGCGCGCTGTAGCAAATCCACAGCGTACTGTCGTTGAGACAGGAAGAGGCCATCAGCAGAACACGTGACTGAGATCCCGAGGAAGTGATGGAGGTCCCCGAGATCCGTCATGGCGAACTCGGAGTGGAGGAGCTCGGTGAGGCGACGAAGAAGCGAAGACGACGAGGCTGTCAAGATGATGTCGTCGACGTAGAGGAGCAGGTAGGCGACGTCAGCACCCGCTTTGTAGACAAAGAGGGATGGGTCGGAGGCCGATGCCTTGAAGCCGATCTGCAGGAGATAGCTGGAGAACCGCTGGTGCCACAACCGGGGAGCCTGCTTGAGCCCGTATAAGGACTTTTGCAGAAGACAGACGTGGTCAGGTGCCGCCGGGTTGATGAAGCCGGCGGTAGACCAATAAACCGCCTCGCCAGCGCCATGAAGAAACGCGTTCTTCACGTCTAGCTGGTGGATCGGCCAAGAGCGAGAGGCCGCGATGCTGAGGACGACCCGGATGGTAGCCGGCTTGACAACCGGGCTGAACGTCTCGTCGTAGTCGACGCCGTACCGCTGCGAGAACCCGCGAACGACCCATCTGGCTTTATGGCGAGCCAGAGAGCCATCAGCGTGGTACTTGTGCTTGAAGACCCATTTGCCGGTGATGACGTTGGCGCGAGGTGGTCGAGGGATGAGACGCCAAGTGCCATTGTCCATGAGCGCCTTGTACTCCTCAGCCATGGCCGCGCGCCAATTTGGATCAGCGAGCGCGGCACGGTTGCTGCTGGGCAACGGAGAGGCCTGAGCAGAAACCGTAGTGGTGAACCCATACCGCTGTATGGGCGGTGGCAGAGATCCCGTCTGGGAACGAGTAGCGCGCGCAGGAGGCTCGAGCACCGGCCCGGAAAGGGGGGCACCACCACCACGGTGCTAGAACCCACAGTGCCACAACGTGCGTCTTTGAAACCGCAGAGCCTCCGCCGGGTGCGAGCCGGTCGTCGACGAACGTAGGGGATGTCGTGTCGCGGCCGATCAGGGAGAAGAGGCACTGGAGGCGCTGGGGACCGAGCAGGTGCTGGAGCAGCAGCCGGTGGTGGTGTACGAGGCATCCAACGAGCAGCGCCATGCCACAAGATGGCCGGGTCAAGCCCGACAGGATCACCAGCATCCTCGAAGACCCGCGTTTGCTCGACGCCCAAGGAGGACGGAGCAGGCGCGGGAAGTAAGTCCTGTAACAGAAAATCAAAAGAGTCCGGTTGGGGCTTGGAGGCCGCAAACGGAAAGTGAGTCTCGTCAAAGACGACATGTCGCGAGATGATGATCTTGCGACTGGAAAGGTCAAGACACCGATAGCCCTTCTGTGATGGAGGGTAACCGAGAAAGACACACGCCGTGGAGCGAGGAGACAGTTTGTGACGAGTCGTGGCACTAAGATTGGGGTAGCAGAGGCAGCCAAAAACCCGAAGAGAGGTGTAGTCTGGCATTTTGTGGTGAAGAAGATGATAGGGTATACCGTTACTTTTGGACGAGGACGGCCGCCGGTTTGTGAGAAACACAGCAGTGGAAAGAGCTTCGGCCCAATAGGATGGAGGCATGGCAGCATGAATCAGAAGCGTACGGACACCGTTATTCAGAGTGCGAAGCATGCGTTCAGCCTTGCCGTTCTGTGCAGATGTATAGGGGCATGAAGTCCGAAGAAGGATGCCGCGGCCAGCCAAGAAGGTGGTAGTGGCATGGTTGATGAACTCGGTGCCATTATCTGCCTGAAAACAGCGAACAGGAAGACTAAATTGTGTGTGAGCGTAAGCAACGAACTGAACAATGTGAGCGTGGACTTCAGATTTATGGCGAAGAGGAAACGTCCAACAGTAATGTGTAAAATCATCAACGAACACAAGATAAAATTTATAACCAGAGACACTTGATACAGGAGAGGTCCAAACATCGCAATGAACAAGTTCAAAAGGTGCTGATGTACTGGAGACTGAACTAGTAAATGGCAACCTAGTATGTTTACCGAGCTGGCAAGCATGACAAATGCGGCGAGCTGCTTTATTACACTGGATAGCTGAAAGTTTATTTAGAGTAGCGACGACGGCGGGTGCAGGATGACCAAGACGCGAATGCCACAGGTCCGGGGAGATGGTGGCGACATGACAGCGAGGAGACGTGTGATGTGGGATGGTGTAGAGGTCCCCGTGGCTATTGCACCGAAGGAGAACCGTCTTGGTCTTGAGATCCTTAACAGAAAAACCAGAAGCGTCAAACTCAATGGAACAGTTATTGTCGCGAGTAAGCTGTCTAACAGATAGCAGATTACGGGTGAGATTAGGAGCGACAAGAACATTATCAAGATGAAAAGGACGATCAGCTATGTGTAAAACAGAAGTGCCACGACTAAGAACAGGAACAGATTGACCGTTGCCAACCGTGATGGAAGATGGTGGCGTCGGGAGACGGGAAAGAAGAATACCGTCGTTGGAGGACATGTGGGATGTCGCTCCGCTGTCCACAACCCATGGGGCATTAGACCCCTGAAGTGCCATCTGGTTGAGGGCAGCGATCAGGCTCGCCTGATCCCAGGACCCAGCCACCGGGGGTGGGGAGAACTGGGGCGGCGCGAAAGCGGTGTGAGCCTGATGAGGAGGTGGAGGCGGCGGAGCTGCTGGCAGCCCTCCCCACTGCGGCTGTAGCTGGGGAGGCCAGGGGTTGTAGCAGATCCAAGGGCGGCCGGGCCGAGGCCCCCTGGCGACGGTGAGGAGCGCCACGGGGGTGCCACGCTGCTGCTGATTGCGCCCACCGCCCGTTGCCGTTGCCATATATGTATGCTTATACAACTGGACGGCTTCACAAACTCGTGTTGGTGTTGGTCACAACCGTGCAACCTTTCTTTTCTCCAATAAATACGAGGACTACATGCATAGTGTTACATTAAGAAGCTAGTCACCCAACCACTAATTCAACCTCACCAGGTTCAGATCTCCTCTGCACTAGCGAAACTGATAAACAGGGACATTGTGACTCTTATATGCATTGTGTCCTATGTTTCGTTATTCTTTGGTCGCGGTAACGATGATGAGGTGAGAGGATCCACTGCCACCCGGCGATTTGAATGGTTTGCAGAAGGTGCAAAAGAATTCCTGAAGTACGTGGAGCTTGGTGGCACACCATACAGATACATGTTTTTTGACCCTCTTATACGCCACCTTCTCGCTGGTAAAGGCACAAAGTATTACTTTGTTAGCAGGGGTCAACATCTCTCATTTCTTCTACAGCCCTTTAGCCTACCAGAGCAAGGTACAAAGCTATTTTACAACCCTATCCCTCGAATATTCCTAGGACCGCCCCTACTCAAAAATTGAGACGTTCTTATAGTGACCTTTTGTAGTAGTGGTGGTTGCTTTGCGTATTTAGAGGTGCATTTGGGACAGCAGCCAATTATTTCGAAAGAAAACTTACAGCTCCCATTTACCCCATCTAGTCACCGTTTTCGGTCCTTCGATAATAGCTCTTAAGTGAGAAAAGTCTCCATGCCCTCCCCTAGCTAGTATATAGTATATATCATCATCGGCCCATTGCATTCAGTGTCCCACTTGATCGTCTATATATTCTTCATTTTGTTAGTCAACCATCTAGACTGCTCGGTCGTCCTGTGTATGGAATTGTAGCGCATGATGGGACATCCTTCCCACACCCGACGACTCACTCCACTCTGGCAGTGTCTAGCGTTTAGTCTGTACATCGACCTCACTGCTTTTCACAATTGCCCTTTATTTGAATTGATCAAATGTTCACTCACTCCGGCGGTCTTCACAATGTGCGTACGTCAACCTCACTGCTACTTTGCCATCTACATCACTTAATTGTCTTTTCCTCTATTCAAAGTCATCCTGCGTGTGTATTACTCAGGATAAATTTCTACGACTTCCCTCTCTCAAATGAACCTTTCAATATGTATTGTCACAACTGGCTGGCTGGGCAGGATAGATTCCCAACTCTTGTGTCTGAATTGCTAGGGGTCTGGACTTTCTGAGACCCTACAGCTTGTTCAAGTGTTGAACTCAACCACACCAGGTTTTGATTTCCTCGTCGCACCTACACTTTACAAGACCATTCACAGATTTTATACTGACAAACACAGACAATCTGACTCATATATGTATGCAATATTTTGCTTTCTTTCTGTGCATCCAGGATAAGCGTTTGTTCTACGGTTTCCATTGATCAATCTTAATGGCAGGGGAGATGGTCAGTTCTACACTGGCCCAGGAGGCTGTAAACCAAGTCTTATCAAGAATCAAGGAGGGTTATGCAGAGAAGTCAGATGCAAAGGAGCACATAGAGAGGATGGAGATGGCGCACATCAAGCTAGAAGCAGCCCTTGAGACATCTAACAAGTGGAACGTCACCAGCGTGCCACTGCTACGCTGGCAGACCAAGCTGAAGCGTGCTGCACAAGAGTGCGACCACACTCTGCGCAGGTGCAGGCAGCGATTGGAAGAAGAGGAGGAAGTGCAACAAGCAGTAAAGGGCTCCTTCTTTCCTAAGAGGGTTGCTCATACTGCTATGTCATTTGTTTCCTCAATCATTTGCAGCGGTAAAGATGATAACCTCAGAGGATCCACTGCTGTTCGGCGATTCGAGCGCTTTGCAGATGGTGCAACTGAGTTCTTGAGGTATGTGGAGCTTGGTGGTACACCATGTAGATATATGTTCTCCATGCCTCTTATACGCCATCTTCTTGCTGGCAAAGCAACAAAATATTGCTTTGTTCATGGGGGCCAACATCTCTCACTTATTCTACATCCATTTAGTCGACCCAACCATGGAATGGAGGGGAGCCTAACATTCATACTTGAAGATGGAAATGCACCAGAGTATAATTTTATTCTCGTCCTCCACCTACGTCTCTCTGAGAGTTCCGACATAGTTGGGGTTGCAGTCAGATGCTTGGATCATTTTGTACCGTATTTGAGGTCAACAGCCGAGATTGTTAAGACAAAGCTAACTCAGGTACCAATGCAAGACTTGAGCTGGGTGTTCGATGGTGATACAGTTTATGGCTGGGATGAACAACGTAATAATGTTCACACGATATGTTCTAAATGGTTTCGACCAAACCCATTTTGTTGTCAACAGCAAGACCATACACATGCCCGGAGCCCCACTTCAGGATCATTACCAAGTGATACATATTTGGAGCCAGTTATCCAAGTCTATCTGCTAGGACATGTCACACTGTCAGTTGAGAACAACATGCAGAGGACAATTGTTGACGGTGAAAGCCAAACAAGTCCCATAAGAGAATTTCCATATCTGAAACTTGGAGCACACTTCTGGCCTCATGCCTCTTCTGAAGATTTGTCACCTACTGTCGGAGGTTCAGCGTTAGAGATAATCAATGATGAAGGCAAACTACATGTCATGTATGCAAACATTTCATTTGAACAACTAGGGGAGATCACGATGCCAAAAGCACTAGATTATCTTCGCAGGAATGTGGCAGCTACCTTGTATCAGATGATGTGGAAGTCTAAACATGGAAGGGCATACCTTCGGATGGAGAAGACCTCATGGAGTGGCAGAGGTACCACCAGGAAAGACAGAGTTGAAAAACATGGTAAGCTACAGAGGGAGAAGAAGGTTCTGGTTCAGGGATGGACAAGTTCTAGTAATGAGTTTATTGGCTCATGGATTGCACACATGCCTGCCCAGTTGCAGGGCTTGGTCCTCGACTATTGGATTCAGGAAGGAAAGCGACCCACACTACCATTATTATTGAAAACTAACACTTGCGTCCATGGTTGTCCAATAACAATATTGTCTTTGCAAGATAACAGTTATTTGGCAAGGAAGCTCAAGATGTCCTCAATGTCAAACCCCTGAAGCATTTGCAGTTTCTTGTACAACCTTGATGTATGTAAATAGTTCAACTGTTGTTGTGTGTTGGCAATATATGATTATGTAGGGTTGACCTACAAATGTATACTCTCTCTGTTCCAAATTGTAAGATATTTTGATATTTCTAATTATATTGTTTTATTATATATCTAGACTAGAAATAGAGTATCATGACATTCATCTGTCCTTTGAGGCTTGTGCAGCACGATTGTTTGTGATGTGTGGGTGGTTTTTCATGGGGCCTATCCACACATTTTTTCGGGAACACGACCATTGACGCGTCTTTCATTAAGAGGCGGTAAAGGCGGAAATAATGGCTCATATGACATAGATACTGTAGATCCCATAAAGCTGATTATATAACCATAGAGTTTGTGGTTTCGAACCCAAATAACAATATAAAAGAAATAAAGGCGGAAAGGATAGAGCCCTCTGCTACAAACCTAACTGACTGGACTTGCAAGGAAAACAACATTCACGAAAACCAACCAATAATTGAGATAAAGCCGTGATGGCAGAGCACCCAAAAATATAAAAATGTAGAAACCATGGCAGCCAAGTATCTGCCCAAGTAATAACATCCAACAATATGTGTGGCAAAGCATCCGCCAGAGACAACACGGAGCGGCAAATCATTCGCAAGAGAAGAGCCATTTAAAGACGGCCTTAAAACACATGTCTTTGTAATTGATTTTTAGAGGCAAATATGTTGCCCGAAAGTCGCCTAGCTATCTACAGAGATAGTCTCTAGAGCCCGTGTCTGTTAATCAAAGAAGCTGTCTTCTAAAATCATTCTTGTGGAAGTGAGATGAGTGACCAGAATAATGAAGTTGGAAAGAAACTTGACCTGCTTATTAAATAGAATTGTGTTGATTCCCTCCATTTGCAAGACATCCAGTAGCAACACGGCTAGTTTATGTCCAACACGGCTAGTTTATGTCCAAGATCTAGGCACGCTCTTGCTGCCCTGTTTTCACACGCAGACCATGGATGCCATGCATAAATGCTGGGTGGATGGTGCGCACGCCATCCATTCGGCAACTGCATGCTAGATCAACTAAAAAGTTTGTCATGGTCATGATGACAACATAGGAATTTAATAAGAAGCTAGATAAAGGGACATGTAGTGTAGCATCAGGAACATTATTCGACACTTTGTGATATAACAAATAAGAAATACTTTAAACTCTATACTGTTTAGCTGACAACTATTGCACGTACGGGCTCTAAGTATCTTTTTTTTAGATAACAACACATCATCTGTAACTTATATTCTATACGTTTATTAGTCCACTATCAACTCAGGTTGCTCAGTCCTGTAATAGTGGTATTGTGGAATTCCATCACACGATGGGACATGCTTCCCACACCCAACGCGTTCCTGGTTAACATCCAATGGCGTGCCCTCTATAACACTCCACTCTGGTGGTCTCCGCGACTTGGACTCTTGACTCGCTCTGGCGGTCTTCGTGATGTGATCCTTACATCAACCTCGCTACTACTTTGCCCTGTACGTCACTTAATTCTCATTTCCCTCTATTCAAAGTCATCCTTGCCCATCAATCTTGCTAAATTTCCACGATGTCCTTGTCGTAAATGAAGTAACTCCCAATATGTATGGTCTCAACTGGCTGGCTGGGCAGTGTAGATTCCCCAACTCTTGTGTCTCAGTTGCTGTGGTGTCGACTTTCTGAGACCCTACAGCTAGTTCTAGTGTTCAACTCAAACCACACCAGGTTTTGATTTCCTCTCCGCACTTTTATTGTACAAGATCAGAGCTGATGAACAGGGACAGTCTAATATATATATATATATATATGTCCAATTTTTGCTTTCTTTCTGTATGTGCATGCAGGACAGCCAACTCTGTAGGTTACTTTATCAATCTTAATGGCAACAGAATTAGTGAGTTCTGCAGTGGCCCAGGAGGCTGTTAACCAAGTATTATCAAGAATCAAGGAGGGTTGTCAGGACAAGTCAGATGCAAAGGAGAACATTGAAAGGATGGAGATGGCACACATCAAGCTGGAGGCCGCCCTTGAGACCTCCAACAAGTGGAACATCACCAGTGTGCCACTGCTGCGTTGGAGGAGCAAGCTCAAGCGCGCCTCACAAGAGTGTGACAACACTTTGCGCAGGTGTAGGCAGCGCTTGCAAGAAGAGGAAGAAGTACAGCAAGCGGTAAGGAGAACCTCCTTTCCCAAGAGGATCGCTCATACTACCATGTCGTTCGTTTCGTCAATCTTTAGTCATGGCAACGATGATGGGGTGAAAGGATCCGCTGTCGCCCGGCGATTCGAGCGGTTTGCAGAAGGTGCCAGCGAATTCTTGAGATACGTGGAGCTTGGTGGAACACCATGCAGATACATGTTTTATGACCCTCTTGTACGCCATCTTATGGGTGGCAAAGGAACAAAGTATTGCTTTGTTAGCAATGGTCAACATCTCTCATTTCTTCTACAACCCTGTATTCCACCACAAGAGCATGGGATGGAGGTTTGCCTAATACTTTTACTTGAAGATACCAATAGACCAGAGAACAATTTCGCTCTTGCACTCAACTTACAGCTCTCAGAAAGCACAGACATAGTTAGGATTGCAATTGGATGCCTGGGCCTGTTCATGCCTTACTTAGGTTTAATAGTTGAGACTGTGAAGACAAAGCTCACTCAAGTACCAACACAAGACCTGTCCTGGGTGTCCGATGCTTATCCTGTTTTTATCCACCGTGTTGCACAGCAAAACAATCTTCCCAGCATGTGGTCCAAATGGTTTCGACCGAACCCTCTTTGTTGCCAGCAACAAGATCATCACTTATCCCAGGGCTGCAATTCAAGAAGCTCATCCTCAGAATCATTGCCATGTGATAAATACTTGGAACCCGTTATCCAAGTGTATTTGCTAGGCCACGTTGCACTGTCTGGTGGGAACAACATGCAGGGATCAGTCGCTGAAGGTGAAATCAAAACAAGCGCCGTGAGTGAATTTCCTTATCTCAAACTTGGAATGCATTTCTATCCACATGCCCCCTCTGAAGATTTGTCACCTGGAGTCGAGGGTTCAGCAACAGAAATGATCAATGGGTTGGCCATGAAACATGACTTGTATGCAAAAATTTGCTTTGGACAGTTGGGCGACTTTATGATACCGAAGGCAGTAGATTGCCTTAGCGGGAGTGAGGCAGATACCTCGTATCAGATGCTTTGGAAGTCCAAACATGGGGGTGCATACCTTCAAGTTAAGAAAATATCATTGGCACCAACCACTAGGAGAGGCAAGAAGGTACAACGACAGGGCAAGAAGGCAGAGGGATGGACAAGTGCAAACAAAGATTTCTTGAGCTCGTGGGTTACGCACGCACCTGCAAAGTTGCAGGGCGTGGTCATGGACTTGGTTCAGGAAAAAAAGCGTTTGCCTCTACCATTATTATTTAAAAATAATCCTTGCATCGATGATTGTCCAATCATGTTGCTTTCTTCGCAATATCACAATTTTTTAGCAAGGAATATCAAATCATGCAGCACCTTAAGTGCCTAAAGGATTTGATGTTACTAAAGCATGTGTCATCCGGGCATTATGTTCCGATCTACTAGAGGAAGCTTGTCATGATAGAAATTTATGGTTGATTTCTATGCTGCTGGTTAGACATCGCGTTTTCCTTTTGTGTGTATGTAATTGTAATACTTATTATGTATTTACTTAATTTCTAGCGTCTAAAAGGAGAAAACTGTAAATTGATATTGTAAATTAAAGAACATGCGGAAAGGATCATTGTCGAATTACCCAATTGGCTATTGTAAATTGATCCTGATATCTCTAAAATTCTCTTGACCCTATTTATTCTTCATCATGGTATCAAAACTGGAATAACTTTGTTGGTCGCAATCTATTTTCATTGATTATTTTTGTGCTTCTGGTGCTAGGAAGCCGCAAATTGGTGGTATTCCCGCATATGCCAGGCAGCAGCTATCTTTTGTTCTTGTTGCAAATTGATGTCATTGGCTGGGATGGATCGAACCAGAAGGTGTTGGGCATTATAGTGGGAGTTAAGATTGACTCCTTTGAGATTGATTAAGAAATATAATAACTTTAATCTTTCTTTGTTTCACGAAGCTCTTGTGAACTTATTGATCACCTTCTTTCAATAAATATTTAGTATTTCCCCACTCTAGTTTGGCTCAAAAAATAAAGTAGACTAACTTTTGGTCAGATATTGTTATTGGGGGTGAAAAACTTGGAATGAACCATGTTCCATCTCAGTTATAGTTGATGAAGTAAGTTTGTATGGAGTTTTATAGCCAATGACTAGAGCTACAGTCCGGGCCACTAAAGTACCACCACAAATCTATATACAAATTACCAGTCCTTGTCATTATAATAAAAGGACCTAAATAAATCTGCAATCCTTATATTACTCACCTCCTGAAAGTAGCATAAAGTGACCCCTAAATATTTATCTAAACTCCCCACATCAGGTGTATTGTAAAAAATAATCTGAGTAACCCCAAATATTCGTTTAAACTACCTATGTTATTGTCACAACCCGTTTTTCCAGTCAACGCTGACGGAAGAACGGATGGCGCGACGTAGCTGTCATCGTCGAACAACGAAGGGAACGCCGGTGCACACGGCGGCGGGCGGTAGCGCCAGCGCCCATGGCGCGGGCGGGCGGGGCGGCGAAGCGTGGCGGCGGCGGGCGGCGCCTTGCGCGGGCGGCGGGCAGCGGCGCCTTGTGGCAGGTGCAAGGGGGCGCGCGGCGGCTTGAAGGCTGGAGAGCTAGGTAAAAACCTAATTATTTTCTTCTTAATCGCCTCACAATGGTTGCCCCCATATTTATATGAGGGGTTTACAATTGCTAACGGGCCGCACCCATTAGTCTTTTTCCGACTATCTTTAATTTAATCTAATAATTAAAATAATAAAGCTAAATAATAATTAAATATTCAGCCACTCCGCTTATCCCGGGCGACTCGGCCGACCGAAGTCCGACATCTCTCCCCGCCGGAGATTCAGCTCATCCTCGAGATGGAAGTCCGGATAGATTTTGTTGAATAATTCAGCATCTTCCCCATGAAGCATCTGCAGCAGGTTTGTTCTTTCATTTGATAAGCACTTGAAGCTGACCTCGGCGGACTCTAGTTTTGAGCATTAATTCAGGTTCCGGAACCGGTGTGCCATCATGGATCCGGGGTAATTCTGGAATATCTGTAGGTATCTCCCCACGGTGTGGTTTGAGCATGCTGACATGAAAGGCATTGTGTATACGGGTTTCAGGCGGCAGATTCAATGCATATGTTACTGGAGTAATGATCTTGCTAATGCCGAAGGGTCCAAAATATTTAGGAGAGAGCTTGCCTTTATGTAGATCAGATATTCGTCGGTATGTTTAGCATCAAAATATTTACGGTAGTAATCCTGAGACAATTGCAAACGAACCTTTGTTTGATTGAGAAAATTATCCCGTTGAGTTAGTAAATCACCCGGATGATATCCACGAATAGTAGGGGGATCACGGCCGTACACAAGTTTGAACGGTGTTGTTTTGGTTGATGCATGATATGAAGTATTATAGCAATATTCAGCCCACGGTAACCATCTGACCCAATCCTTTGGTTTGTCACCAGTCAAGCAGCGCAGATACATTGTAATAATTTTATTGACGACCTCAGCCTGGCCATCTGCTTGAGGATGATAAGCTGATGTTGCGGACAATATAATGTTGGATAGACGGAAAAGTTCTTGCCAGAATTGACTCATGAAGATAACACCCCTGTCGCTAACCACTAATCTTGGCAAGCCATGTAGTCTAACAATTTCTGAGAAGAATTTCTGAGCTACTGATGTTGCTGTATACGGATGAGAAAGAGGTATAAAGTGAGCATACTTGGATAAACGATCAACCACTGTTAAGATTACTGATTTGGATCCCACTTTCGGAAGAGCTTCAATGAAATCCATTGAGATATCCTCCCAAATCTGCTCTGGAATTGGTAAAGGTTGAAGAAGGCCAGCTGGATGAAGGTGTTCAGTTTTGTTGCGTTGGCATTTACCAAATAATCATTCACAAAATCTGTGACAATGCGTTTATCATGTTTGACAAAGAAGGACTGACGGAATTGATGCAATGTTTTCTATATACCCTCATGTGCTGAATCATGAATTGCATGGAGAATAGTCTGAAGATGTTAGGATGATTTGGAAAGCCATACCTTTTTGTTGAACAAGATCAATCCATTGCGAACTTCCCATGCAGAGTCTATACCACTAATTATAGAATCAATGAGGGCCATAGCTTCATCACTAAATGCAATTTCCTCCCTTAGATGATCAAACAACCCCAATTGAATTTCTGAGATAGCCATAAGGGAAGATTCCTTTGTGTTCTGACGAGATAATGCGTCAGCCACCACATTTGATTTACCCGGTTTGTACTCCACAGTAAAATCATAGCCAAGTAATTTGCTAACCCATTGATGCTGCGGAACTGTAGACAACCGTTGATCTAAAATGTACTTACACTACTACAGAATTGTCCATCACTGCCGGGGCCATAACCCCCTTCACCGCCAAAAACTGAACCGCGTAACCATAGCGGTAGTGATGTGGGGTTCAAACACTACGGGGTCAAAACACCGGGCGGTGTTGCGAGGAGAGACTGCCGGTTTGATATCGAACCGGCAAATAAGATCGTCACCGAACACCGCCGGGTGTTCCACGGACCGGTAGCATTTTTGATCCAAGCACCGCAGTTCGGAAGTCACCCGACGAGTTGATATTGAGAGCACCGCCGGGGCTTTAACGAACCGACAGAATCAGAAAATTTGTCACTATCGGGTTACATTGAGACGACGGTGTATCCAAGAGCTAACAATGTCGGTTTACTATGGACCCGTCGCTGAACTTTACGTGAACACCGCCGACCGATTTCAACCCAACAAAGATAATTACATTGGAGACTATAGGTTGGTTAATGCAAAATTTAAAGTGATGTTTTTGTCGTCGATGACGGTTAGTAATTCAAACCGATAGTGTTTTGTATAGTTACACTACCGGTTTGTTTCTCATTCACTGTCGGGACCATGCCACCCGGCGTTTTTGTTTTAAATTTTTGTATTTATTCGTGGAATTCAGCTTTTTTAAACCCATAAAAGCATCATATATACATTAAAATCGACAAAACATTACATGGTTCAAAGGTTACATACAACTACTAACTCCACCTAGGACATCAATTTCCAAATAAGAAAAACAATCACAATGGACATAAATAAAATCAAGACATCTTTCATAGGACAAGTCGCAATTCTCCTAATCTTCATATCTATGGAGAGAGGCTTCTCATCGATCTCTAGGGCTGATTGATAGTGAAAGTTTTCACCATAGTAGGCCCCGAAAGCTTCAACTTTAGTCTTGTATTTTTGTAACAATTACCGGGGTAGCCGTGAGACTTGAGCGGCGCAATCTTCCCGCTTTCGATAGATCCACGGCACTTGACCAACATGCACTACATACCACGCCATGGTTTGCCTATACATGCAGCCAAAATAGGATGTTAATGCTATGTCATTCGAAAATGTTGTACAAAGAAGATTTTCAACACCACGAAACTCATAAATTTCAACATCTATCTCATTTCAATCACACTTCGAGCATTAGAATGTCTTCAATCATTGCTGTAAATGACCACAATGTTTAAATCTAATTTGTTCACCATAGACCAATTAAAATGCAATCATTGCCTATATAAGGGTCCCGAACTGTTTGAAAGCAAAATCTAAATAGGAAAAGGAAATAGCAGGTTGGATTTATCAACACGGGCATTTCAACAAACAACTCAAAGGCGTGGGATCGACGCACTCACCGAAGCTTCCGGCGGTCCACACGCTCCCTGTCTTGTCTCGGTGGTGCGAGAGACGCAGCGCCCTAGAAGGAAGTAGAGGGCGCGGGGCGTGGCGTTCTTCCGGCGGAATCGAGCTCGAGGTCGCGGCGGTACGGTGTCGGGCGACGGGACGGCGGAGGGAGGCTGCAGACGGTGGTGCGGTGTAGCGGCGGTCCCCATCGACGTGGACAAAGAACAAGCGGGCGCAGGCGAGGCGAGAACAACGGCGAATTAGATCTCATTCTCATAGGCAAAATCTCGAGGAACCAAATGGCTAATTAGTTCTCACCGTGGAAGCCTTGCAGACGGGCGGCGCGGCGTTTTGGACATCGGAGAAGAACATAATGGAGGGGGCGCCAGGGGGGCGACGGACGACTACGGCGTGTGTGGTGGTGGTGCTCCGTCGGCGAGGCCGGTGGGGAACGATTGGGGCGCGGGGTCGAAATGACCTCAGAAAAATTTCATTTCGCCGCGCCCGGCTATTATATATCATCGAGGCTGGAACGAATGGCGCGGGGTTCAAATGACATGTGAAATTTTCACCTCGCGCGCCCATTCTATAGTTAATCATTGCCGGTTTAGCAGTAGCACCGGCAGTGTTACATTATAGGTTCACTGCCGGTTATAAACGCCGGTGACCCGACAAAGGATCGGTTTCTTGTTGCCACCTAGCACACGGTACCCCCGCTCACGGTGATAAGATCACACTGTTGCCACCTACCACCGCTCATTCCCACCTACCACCGCCTATAAAAATAGCCCCGCGCAGAGAGCCATGTATGGCGAACCGTGCGCCGACTGACCTCTTCTGTTATTTGCCCATTTTCCTATCCACATATATGGCCTCTATTTGGGAGAAAGCCCTCCACATAAACATTTTATCATGGGTAGACAAAGTATACAAAGCAGTACTAGAAGGGTGTTTTTGAAGATTAAGCTACAACAGAAGCTGGGTGTGATGCTCGTGCAACACCATTGTTGCATGGATTGCCGAAAGATGGAAAGCAGGAGCCAAGTAGCATGCATTCTTGTGCTTCGTCGCCGGGAGATGAGAGCCCCCTCTCCTGTCGGGACTTTGCCGACACGGAGAGACATTGGTTCTTCACAGAGGTCCCATCCGCCTTACTTAGATCAGTAAGCATAACGTGTAGCATTGTAACCACCTCGATCATAGGTGCTAGAAGGGTGTTTTTGAGGTGGTTATTTCTTAATGTGTTTGTACACTTTGATTGTTGTACCGTGTCAATTGTAATAAATTAATTGTACACTGAAAAGGGGTCATGTACCTTTGTGAAGCATGTCTACTCCCATAATGTAGAAATGTCTTGAATTTTTTTTACAACCTTGTACACCCAAATTATGCCCCCACACAATATCTTAGGTTTTTCTGGTCCATATTTTTATTATTAGATTTTCCTACGTGATAAACATGATAGAAGGAGGTTAATTAAAGCTTGAAAACTCATGAATTTTGCACCAACCTACACACCGAATTGCCTCCTAGGACACATGGGACCATGTGGGAAATTTTGGCACCACTGCGCTCTGTTAGTGGGTAACCCCAGTTCAACCTGTAATTACTCGGGTCGTCGCGTAGAAATTCAATTTAATTAAAAAAAATACCAAACCTTGTCCGAAAAATCTCAAACATCGTGGTTCCTTCACACATGGCATGTGCACGCCTAAGAAAAAAAAGTTTGAGGCCGAAACCACACCGGAACGAAGATGACCCTAAGATAGCTTATGGATGTAATTGTCGGTCATGCTTCCGATGAAAGGGGTCATGTACCTTTGTGAAGCATGTCTACTCCCACAATGTAGAAATGTCTTGAATTTTTTTACAACCTTGTACACCCAAATTATGCCCCCACATATCTTAGGTTTTTTCTCGTTTTTTTATTATTAGATTTTCCATATTTTTTAATTAAAGCTTGAAAACTCATGAATTTTGCCCAACCTGATAAATTGCCTCCTAGGACACATGGGACCATGTGGGAAATTTTGGCACCACTATCATAGTGGGTAACCCCAGTATTTTACTCTGCAAAAAATTCAATTTAATTGAAAAAATACCAAACCTTGTCCTAAAAAATCTCAAACATCGTTCCTTCACACATGGCATGTGCACGCCTAAGAAAAAAGTTTGAGGCTCCACACCGAACGAAGATGACCCTAAGATAGCTTATGGATGTAATTGTTTTCCATGAAAGGGGTCATGTACCTTTGTGAAGCATGTCTACTCCCACAATGTAGAAATATCTTGAATTTTTTTACAACCTTGTACACCCAAATTATGCCCCCACATAAGATCTTAGGTTTTTTCGTCCATATTTTTATTATTAGATTTTCCTACGTGATAAACGCGATAGAAGGGCTCATCACTATTTTCATTTTGCAAACCGGTAGTGTAGTCTCTTTCACCGCCGGTGCTCTATTAAAACTTCGAAGTTATATTTCAAACGTTTGTTTTAATGATGCTTTAATTTCCACCTTTCTTTTACACTTTGTGTTTGAATGATGCTTACCAACTTTTCGGTTAGTACATAGAGCATTTATATATTTATGTTCGTCCATGGAAAATAAGAAGTGCGTCGAAAAATAAGAAGTGCGTCAGAAAAAAATAATATATATATATATATATATATATATATATATATATATATATATATATATATATATATATATATATATATAAAACATCCATTGAAAGGAACACGATTACATATATATAGAGAGAGGAGTCAAACCGATTACATATATGATAACAAAGACCTTGAAAAATAGTTACATATATGATAACAAAGACCTTTCCACGAAGAGATCAATGTTATCATCAAAGTGTACAAACACATTAAAAATAAAAACGCCGAAGGTTATGTGATTCTTCTTTGATGAAATTTTACCCATCGGGGATTTTTTGAGGTTTGTTGTGGTCATCTTACAAGCCATGACTCGATTTACATTTAAACCATCGGGATGCTCTTTGAGGTTTTAGTCTTGTGGTCTATGAAAATCTTTTGACAAAAGGAGGGCATGACTGATCTTCACCGGAGAATTTGTCACATTTAAACCACAACCCTCCCACACCACGAACCGGATGGGAACGGATGCCTTACAAATCTTCAAAAAGACTCTTGTTTAGTCCAAAAGAAAGAACATGTATAGGCCCCCATAGAGAGGCTCAGAGAGCAAAGAAGATCATCTTAATCAAGAGTATCAAGAAAGAGAACCGGCGTGCAAACCTCACTATTTTATAGGCTAGAGGTAGATGTCGTGGTACCTCACTATTTAAGGCACACACACTATGGACGATCATGGCGATCATCCTTTCCAAGCACCGTTCTCAACTCCCAATCAAGCCACATTGGCGTAGTGGTGAGCACCATGGTGTTCGCCTGGCAATGCAAAACACTACGGGAAACTACACCGGATCCAACAAGCGCACCGGGGAGGAGATGGAGGCGGATTTAACCCATCGGGGGCAAGGGGCAGGCTCATGGGAAGCGCACCGCCGGTTTAAATAAGTGGAACCGTAGTGAATATTACTAGAGCAACACGATTCACAAGGTTGCAGCCGTGACGTATCACAGACATGACCTTTTTTAGTGAACACTACACGGCAGCCTATATGTATACTAAAAAATGAAAATTTATAATGCGGAGTGTATGGTGGCGGCTTAACGGGGTTAGTTGAACTCTCTATGCATTAACGCTCCCGTAATGATTTCAATAAATCGATTTTTTATAGATATAACTATTTGTTTCACCTTTTTGAAGGTTCGGGCCCGACCTCCGGGTCGATTGTCGTCCGCCATGGAAACACGAGGCGCAACCGCCGTCACCCACCAGAGTGATGGTGCGATTTCCAACCACCGTCGTCGCCAAGCCGTTGACGCCGCGCCTTCGATCATGGGGAAGTGGAGCGGAGGCTACCTCACTATTTAAGCACACACACTCTGATCATGGCGGTCATCCTTTCCAGTTCAACTCCCAATCAAGCCACATTGTCATCGAGCCCATGGCCCTCTCCAACAAGCAAGGAGATGGAGGCAAGGCCACCGGCGGCCGACTCCTCCTCCGACCCCTACATCCCGCGCTCTCCCAAGGGGGTGCCATGGACGTTGGCCTCCCGGCTAGAGGAGGCGTCCAATCAAGGCCTTGAAGATCCGCCGCTCCGTGAGATAATCGGAGGGATTTCACCATCGATCGCCTCCGGCCGCCTTCGTGGACTCAAGGAGGGGCGGAGGCCAGGAAAGGTGGAGCCACCTCTCGAAGCAAAGATCAACCACTACGCCCCAAGGTGGCGGACTAGGCCCTCATGGCCTTGGCCAAGAAGGACCTTCCTCTTTTTTTAGATTTTTTATCATTTTTATTATATGTTCTGCTTTTTGTATATATTAATAAAATAAAAATTATATATATTATTGCCGTGTGTTGCTCCCTCTATCCCTAAATCTATTTCGTTTCAGTTGAAAGAGCGATTAAAATTAAATCACGCTTAAATTTGATTTGAATCTTAACTTGTTCATTGTAAAATTTGTGAAAAACAAACAATTAACTATCGGTTGTGCTTTGGAAAATACGATGCCGCCGCGAGTGCCGAGGAGACGGCCATTAGGTGCGCAGCGGTGGCCGGTTACGTTTTTCCAAGGAACCGCCTTTTGAAACGCCACATTTATACCCCGTCCCCGACCCCTCCCGTTATCCAACGCTAACTTCTCTTTCGTGCCCCTCACGGAAAGCCGGACTCGCCGCCCACGATCGTCAACATGGCCGCCACCCGGGAGGAGATGAAGTTCGCTTGTGGAGCTCCTCCTCCGCCGCCCTCACCAAAATTTGAACGGCACGGCCGACGACGTTGGCTGCCAAGGGTGAATCTGCCCCTCGAGGAGAGGACCAACTTCTACGCCCTCCGGATCGACTCTCCGGGTGGTACCCTCGCCGAGGGATACCGGCCAAACCGAGGAGGCGGCGGGGAAGGTGGCCGCCGATAAAGCCGGCCCAAGGGGCGGCCAAGAAGGCCAAGAAGGCAGCCTAGGTTCTCTTCTTTTTATGTTAATTTATGTGTTCTCTCGATTTGTGTGGATGTGTAAGATATAATGATCCGTGTGGTTAATTTGCTAATGAATCGGTTTGTTGGTTAATCTGTTGCATGTCAATCTCTTTATCTTTCGTTAACTTGGGTCTCACTGTTTCCTTGTATCGGTTTAATATGATGCGTGTCAATCTTAATTTTCTATCATTTGCGTTTCCTTCGTCTTAGAAATTAACCGCGGCTGAGTCCTATTTATACGTACATTGTATTTTGCTTCCCCTCCCAAGTTAATCGCTATCGGTTCTAATTCAGCCCGGTGGTGTCAATCTTGAAATCGCTTTCGGTTCTAATTCAAACCCGCGAGTGATCTGTGACCATCAATACCACTGCCGGGGAACGGTTGAACCCGGTGGTGATCTGAGTCTTCACTGCCGGATTTAGTCGAGCCCGTGGAGTTTCGATCGTCCCGCGCTGAAGCGGTTCATCACTTTGCCAAAAAGCGGTTCATCGCTGCCGGTGGACTAAATTTTGGCAGTGTTAAGACTGTAATGGTATGACCTTATAATAAATGGACGGCCCCAAAGATATGGTCGCCAATGCTTGACTGCTGTTACCAGTCCAATGAGTTCTCTTTCATAAGCAGCTAGCTTTTTGTACTTATCAGGCATACGTTTGCTAAAGTAAGCAATTGGACCATTACCCTGATGTAAAACAAAGACCCATACCTGCACGGGCGCATCACATTCCACCACAAATGATTTGTTAAAGTCTGAAAGTTGGAGAACCGGTGCTGATGATAAAGTCCTCTTAAGGTGCTTAAAAGTTGTTGTAGCCAATGGTGTCCAACAAAATGAGTCCTTCTTAAGAAGATCAGTCAAGGGGCGTGCAATTGTACCATAATCCATTATGAACTTTATGTAGTAACCTGCTAGTCCCAGAAAGCCTTGCAATTCACGGAGAGTTGCGGGGAGCGGCCAAGTTGTGATGGCCTCAATTTTCTCTGGGTCAACAGCCACTCCAGCATCCGATATAATATGTCCCAAATAACCCAATTGTGATTGACCAAAGAGGCATTTAGATTTCTTTAAGAAGATATTATGAGAGGCGAGTACCTTAAAAACCTCTTCCACGTGGTGGAGATGCTCAGACCAGGATTTACTAAATATCAGGATATCATCAAAGAAAACCAGCACAAACTTACACAAAAATGGTCCCAATATATATCATTCATCAAGGCTTGAAAAGTTGAAGGTGCATTGCATAATCCAAACGGCATGACCAGAAACTCAAAGTGCCCATGATGTGTCCTGAAAGCTGTCTTTTCAATGTCCGGTGGATGCCTACGTACCTGGTGATAGCCGGATCGAAGATCTAATTTGGTGAAGAATTTTGCCCCCTCTAGTTCATCCAGTAATTCCGCAATAACCGGTATTGGAAATTTGTCTTTCAAGGTATTACTATTGAGCTCCCGATAATCAACACAAAAACGCCAGGTCTGATCATGTTTTTTAACAAGAAGGACAGGTGATGAGAATGGTGAAGTGCTGTACCGGATAATACCTTGATGAAGCATATCTGCACACTGTCGTTCCAGTTTATTTTTCTGTATCCGAGGGTAACGATACGGGCACACAACAGTCGGCTGAGTGGGGTTTTTGAGATGAATTCTATGGTCATAACGCCGTTGGAATTTGCATAACAGAGGGTCCATTGGTATGTCATGAGAAAGTGTGTGAATACCTGGTTGGAAGTCTGTCTCTTTAGCAATGCTGTGCCATATGATCGGTTGCCCCTTCCTCCAGAACTTCATAATCAGTTTATTAAAATTCCAGACAGTATTGCCCAAAGAACTCAGCCAGTCCACTCCTAAGACAACATCATAGCCTCCTAGTTTGATGCTGAGGAAGTCTGCTTTGAAGCTTTCAGTAGCAATAGAGAATTCAATATCATCATACCTTCCCACATTTGATATATGTTGTCCATTGGCGACAGCAACTTTGAGCGTACGGTGTAAGGAGGAACTTTGGAGGCCCAGTTTCACAGCCAAATCAGAATCCAGAAAATTGTGCGTGGAACCAGAATCCAAAAGAGCCAAAAATTGGTGCCATTTTTATTGATAACTAATTGCATGGTAGGACAGGTGGATATACCAGTTAAGCCATGAACTGATATTTGAATATCTGAATATCCTCTTGTGCGTACCTTTGAGTTCTGTCGACGGGAAGCTATATAGAGACGTCTAGCAAGTGCTATGGCTGTCTCAATATCAGGCGGATGATGTAATTGGACGTCGATCTGAATCAGAGGTGCTAACCCAGCAATATAAAGCATAGCCTGCTGTTTTGGGGAGAGGTGTTGTACCTTGTTCAGCATTGCTGTGAACGAATTAGTGTACCTGTCCAAATCCCCCGTCTGGCGTGATGCTGTCAGATCACCGAGATGATTGTGTAGAGGAGTTCCAAAACGCCTGGTGATAGCTGCAGCAAATTCTGGCCAAGTTGGTTGACCGACCTCCTATTCCCAACGAAGCGAGCTGCATCTGGTCTGTATTAATAATTCCTTGAGCGAGAAAAAATTTATCGCATTTATACAGCCAATTAGAAGGGTCACCTTGCCATCATACTCAGGAAAAAATAATTTAATATTATTGCTGGTACGTCTGGGATTTTCTGGCGAGAATTTTGGTGGGAATTCTGGAATAATTTCATGGGGAATTTTTGTATCAATTTCGAGATGAAAATTCTGATTATCCGCTGGCTGTTGAATCGGAAAATCGGGGGTGCGGCGGAAGGAGGGCTCATCGGTGTCTAAAGATTGAAGAGGGCGCCTGGAGGGCGGGATGTACTTAGCTGATCGGGCTGATTCAGCCTCCCTGGCTTTGGCCTCCATGGCTGCGATGTTCTCGTCGACGATCCTCTGGAAGTTCGCTATGCAGATTTGTCCCTCGGTGCAGGTCCTTGGATCGTAGTGGTCTCCGGATACCAATCTGTCACAACCCGTTTTTTCAGTCAACGCTGACGGAAGAACGGATGGCGTGACGTAAGCTGTCATCGTCGAACAACGAGAAGGGAACGTCGGTGCACGCGCGGCGCGGCCGGTAGCGCCAGCGCCATGGCGCGGGCGGCGGCGGCGGCGGCGGCGGCGCGCGGCGGCGGTGCATGGGGCGGCGGCGGCGGCTTTGAAGGTCGGAGAGCTAGGTAAAAACCTAATTATTTTCTTCTTAAAAGTCTCACAATGGTTGCCCCCATATTTATATGAGGGGTTTACAATGCTAACGGGCGAGCCCATTAGTCTTTTTCCGACTATCTTTAATTTAATCTAATAATTAAAATAATAAAGCTAAATAATAATTAAATATTCAGCCACTCCGCTTATCCCTGGCGACTCGGCCGACTGAGTCGGACAGTTATTATGTAAATAACCTATTTAAATTTGCATACAAAATACATAACACCATTAGTAAAGCTAGTCTGTTGGTAAACAATGCAATATGAAGTATTTATTATGACTATTACATTAGAAAATAAATAAAGAGAAAAATACACAATTTAGTGTAAATCATTTTTAATAGTTCGGTATAAACAAAATCTAATATTTTCCTTCTCTTATGTTTCCTCTCCTTATCTTTGTGTCTTTGTGGGGTTGTTTTACTTTTTGGCTAACTTTTCACCACCCCTTGTTTCGTTTCTGTTTTCCATAAAATCATTTGTTTTAATCCAAACCTGGTGGCGATGCCTTTGCACTGTGGGTCCAGGGCGAGGCAAAATGCCTGTACACAAGGCAAAATGAAGAATGTCGGGCACAACTCCCAGGCGTAGTGAGGCACCGTGCAGATCTCAGCAATCACGTCCGACTTCCGCTTTACCCCATCCTTGTGTTGTGCCATCGGAGCCGGCCTTCCCCAATGGCTGTGATTCCGGAGGTGGGAGCGATCCCTGTAGCTACGACGCCAGGCAAGCTGCGCTATTTCTGATGTCCGACGGACTAGTACACAAACATTTGCGTGCCCCCCCCCAAAATTTTGACCGTGGCGGGGTGTACGGTTTGCCCGCCACGGAAAATGCCCCGATTAACCGTGGCGGCAATTTTTATTTACTGTGACGGGCAAAACTGCCCGCCTCGGAAAAATCAATTAACCGAGGCGGTCCTTTATAAGAGGCCCGCCACGGAAAATAGGTACATTTTCGGAGGCGGACTTGTTAAAAATGCCAGCCACGGAAAATACCGCGAGACCCACTGCCGAGTCCAAACCCGCTCCCTATCGGGCCATATATAACATGACGCATTAGGGTTTCTCTGCTCATTGCAATCATTCACTTCTCCCCCTCACGCCCTCATGACTCGTCCCCCCGACGGCGCTCTCCCTTGCGTGCACCCCGCCACTCCCTCCTCCCCATTCCGCCCACACTCCCTCAAATCCCGACCCCGCCCATTAGTGCTCCGTGCCACTCCTCTCTCCCTCCTCCGCGGTCTCCTCCCGCCCTCCTCTGGCTCCCCTTCCTTCTCATCATAGCGAGCAGATCAGCGGCGGCACGCTCGATGGAGGCGGCGAGCGGATCCGCTGGCGTGCTTGGTGGCGGCGGGCGGCGATTTCGGTGGTGGCGGGCGGCAGGTATATTATCTCCCTCTCCCTCTGTCCACATCCCTCTTCCTCTCTCCACATCTCCCACTCATTCCTCCCCCTTTTGCAGGTCCTTCGTTCTCCGCCTGATCTGGCGGTGGCGCTCCTCCTGGTAGCGGATCGCGGCAATGGCGGCCCGACCGCACGGTGGGATCCGGCCCGGGGTGGCGGATCCGGCACCGGGCGCCGGCAAATCTGGCGGCGACCTCCACCATGGGGGATCCGGCGGCGGCGGGCACTGGCATGGCGGGATCCAGCACCGGCACGGCGGATCCGGCGTCACAAGCCCAAATCCAGGTCCAGTTGGGTCTGTGTTAGGGTTTCCTTTTCTTTTAATTTCCTTGGTGATTTACCGTGGCAAGCGTTTTTGCCCGCCACCCTGATGGACAGATTTACCGTGACCACCCATTGGTGATGGGCGTCCTTGTCCGCCTCGTAAAATCCAAAGTGCCCGCCACTCAAATTTCTTTCAGTAGTAGTGATAGTGATGGCTGCACCCAATAGGATTCCCTAAAACTCACGCCGGTGACTGTTCAACTCTTTTTGACGCTAATAGCTGTGCAATGGTAGCTGTGTACCATCCTTAGATGGTAGAGGCTGGAACTTTTGTTCCATTATCAAAAAAAAAAAAAAAAAAAAAAAAAAAAAAAAAGCTGCGCATTGGTACACATCATCTGTGGGTGCGGGCTTGAGGTCAGCTTCGGATTCTGCTTCTTTGCCTCCTTTTCAAAGTCTTCAAAGTCTTCCTTCTCCTCTTCTTGATAAATTTCCACGATGTGGCTTTCAAATAATGGACCTCTCCATATATATATGTATGCTTATACAACTGGATGGCTTCACAAACTCTTGTTGGTGTTGGTCACAACCGTGCAACCTTTCTTTTCTCCAATAAATACGAGGACTACATGCATAGTGTTACATTAAGAAGCTAGTCACCCAACCACTAATTCAACCTCACCAGGTTCTCCTCTGCACTAGCAAAACTGATAAACAGGGACATTGTGACTCTTATATACATTGTGTCCTATGTTTCGTTATTCTTTGGTCGCGGTAACGATGATGAGGTGAGAGGATCCACTGCCACCTGGCGATTTGAATGGTTTGCAGAAGGTGCAAAAGAATTCCTACGTGGAGCTTGGTGGCACACCATACAGATACATGTTTTTTGACCCTCTTATACGCCACCTTCTCGCTGGTAAAGGCACAAAGTATTGCTTTGTTAGCAGGGGTCAACTGTAACACCCTGGTGTTTGGCTCACATTTGCATTTCATTTGCATGAGCATTTTAATTATTTTTCATGCATGTTCATAATGCATTTAAATTGTGTTTGAATTTCTAGTTTTATATTTATGTTTGAAGTGATATGCTCATGGTCAGAGGGGTAGATGTTTTCTAGTGTCATGTGGTGCTCTAAGTACTTGGATCATGTTTGTTTGCCTTTGAATCAAATCCAATATGAGTTGATCGGGAGTGGAAGTGATTTTGAGTCCTATTAATTCATGTGTTTTTAAATTTAATTATAAAAGTCAAAATCTAGGGTGAATTGGGTCAAGATCCCTTTATATGAAATGTGTAGAATGTCATTCTCTACATTTCATATGTTGAGACCTAAACCTAGTTCAGTTTAGTTTTTGAAGTTTCAAGTCAAAAGGGTTTCAAAATCTATTTTTCCATTTTGAATGTTTTTCACTTCAAAATTTTTAATTCCAATTCTAGGCCGAATTTGACAAAACTTTATATATATGAAATGTGCAGAATTTTATGCGGAACATTTCATATGTTTTGAGTTTTGCCAAATTCCCATCCGTTTTGAAGTATGGGGAAATTCAGTCGGTTTTGATTTATTAAAAAAAAACCTAGGCGCCCGAACTGGGCCGGCCCACTGAGCCAACCAGCCCAGCCGGACACAGGCATCCACCCCGTCCATCGGCCGTGCCATGGCCGACAGGGCGCGTGGCGCAGGTCCGGCGTACGGACGGCAGCGCCGCGGCGCATGGCGCCCGCGTGTCCTGCCAAATGTCATCCCGTCGAGCTTGCAGCAGCCATAGAACGCCTATAAAGCGGACCTTGGCCACTCCGCCCAAATTCTTTCGCCCGCTTCCGTTTTCCTCTGTCCGACACTGCCGCTGGCAGCGCCGCCGTCGCCGGCGAGCGCGTCTGCTGGCCCCGTGGCCTCCCTCCTCCACTCAATCAGCTTTCCCCGCACTCGTCCTTGCCTATCGTACCAATATTCGCGCGGCTGTGTCTCAACAAGCTCGCCGTATCGATCCATCCCCGTCCCTGTTCGTCGTCTAAGGTAAAAGAAGGACTCACATTCAATTAGAAACTTTTCCCAGGGTTCCTGATGCTTATGTGCTAGAGAGGAAGAATTCTAGATTCGGGCTTCGTTGATTTCCAAGAAGTTTAGGGGTGCTGATGTCAATGTGTTTTGCTATTTTAGTTTTATTTCGAAACTGATTTCAGACTTCCATTTAAATCTTGTAAAAATCATAACTTGCTCATTTTTGGTCCAAATTGAGTGAGACAAAAAGTTTTCTGTGATCCTTATGATGAGATCTACAAGATAAGAATATGAAACACCAGTTTTGAGATACTTTTATATACAACTTTATTTTGCCTTTGTTTTTCAAAGAAACTTTGAAAATGCATAATAAATTCTTGAAAACTCAGAAAAATGTGAAACCACTTTTGTTGGTCTTCTTTTGAGTAGATCTACGCATGCATCATAATTTATGGTATAGGTTTTGTGATGGAAAATGGTTATTCTATTTTTGGGTGCCTTTTATGATGGTTTTTGTTATTTTTGTTATGAGCAAAATATAGGGAGTGTGGTCTTGATAATTTTTGTGAGTGTTTCTTCAGTGGTAGAGTGAGTGGGGAAAGTACCATCTTTGATGGTTCACACTTTTTGTAGTACAAAGTGTTTTCCCTCATGTTTCATGCATAGATTTGGTAATTTTGTATAGGAAGTTATACTTGGTATTTTGGGTTGAAATTTTTATGGTGGCCATGATGTGTCGGAAGATGGCCACTGTAATTTTCTTAGATTTTTAGGATGCCTTTTGCTATATAGTCTCTTCTAGGCTTGAGAATGCTTTTTAGATAAAGTCATGAAGTTTATCATGACATGCATGGACTTTATATTTTTCTAGTCTTGAAATGTTGCTTTGGATGTGCTCAAGTGAGTGGAATTGGTCTTAGATGAGTTGGTAAAAGTTTGTGCATGTGTATGCTTCTCTTGTTTTTGAGAAGATTTTGGACATGCATGTATAGATTTGAAGTTTGATATTTTTGCATGGTTAAAATGATATTTTTGGAGAAAAGTTGTATACATGAAAGTTAGATAATTTGTATATCTAGCTCCTGTTAAAATTTGGTGTATTTTGCATGAGTAGTTTGAGAGTTGTGGTGGATAGAAGTTAGAACTTGAAATCTGTAATTTTCTGTTTGGCCAGAACAGGTTCTGTTGGGAGGCCATTTCGACCATTTCATGGTCAGAATCTCGCTGTGATATTTGAAAGTGTGTTGTAGAGAATTTCATAAGCTTTCCATAGAGTATAAGTTTGTGATTTTTGGAGATCTAGAACTCCATTTATGATTTTTCTTGTTAATGGCTTGGTGTAGGACAGATTGTGAAGTGTGAGTGAGTAGGGTTGTTTTATGCTTCTTAATTGATAAAATGTTTTATAGTGATTAGAATAGAGCTGAAATTAAGTATGTTTGAGCATCCATGACATTCACATGTTTATCTTTAAGCATTCATATCATCCCTATGTTTATCTTTATGCATTCATATTATTGATCATATTGCATATGCATGCACTAGGTGTTCCGGACGGAATCAAGTTAGTGGGAGCCAAGGAAGCACCTCCAGAGATCCAGGGAATTCTTCAGGAGTTGGAGGTCCAGCAAGCAGAACCAGAAGCCGAGGAGGAGCTAGTGGTTGAGTGCCCGGTGCACGAGCCGGCAAACTTTGTGAAAAGCAAGCCCCGGTGCATTTTCACTTCCTATTATCTGATAAATGTCATTTATAAATGTTATTGTTTTATGTATGTTGCATTAAGTAATAGGAGTTGAATGAAAACCCTTGTTGCACTTTAACTTCCTTGTCCACCTTCCATACCTGCTATCCTATTTAAGTTTAGGATCGAATAGTTGCTTAGTTAAGCTAAAAACTAAACGGTAGAAGTCAGGTGATGTTTTTACCTGCGAGAGATAGGTGGAAACATGTTAAAATAAACTATGGTGTATCATGGATGTATCCGCTATTTTTGTAAAACAAAATTAGGGAGACCAGGCAGGGAAATGGAGGCTACAGGACATGGAGGTCCTGGGAGTTGGTAGTCCCATCTGTGTCGATTAAGGACTTGGGCTTGGAGCCTTTCCTAATCATGTTGAACGCAGCCTATCACTTAGTTGGCCGACCGGAGGTTGTCGACCACGAAGCCAAGTAACTCTATTCAAGCCTGGAAACCCGAGGAGTATAAAGTGCGTCTCATAGGGGAGTCATCGAGTTAGTCGATGGGCAAGGTGTTCAAAAGTCCTTCGCTGTTCCGGCGAGGTGATGTCCCTGAGAGTACGGCGCTTGGCGGGACCGCGATACTTGAATGAGTAGAACGGTGACCTAAGGCTACTCTGATCCGGTATGCCTGGGTGAGTGTTAGGAATATTTCCCCAGCTGGGTAGTAATCGATTCGAGTCGCCATCGCTCCTGGATAGTGAGCAGTTGACGGATTATCTCCAATGTAGCACACAAATAAACAACTAATGATGATGGTTAAGTGGTGATGGTAATGATGATGATGGTGTTGATCACCCTGACGGTGATGGATGGACTTGTTCCATTAGTATAAGGTTGATTGTTTCATTTTACCACTTGTTTTGGAATAGTTGCAAACTAAATCTTTATGCTATGGAGTTTAAAATGATGCAAGTTAAATTGATGTAGTAATTATGCCTTTATGCAAATGAGTCAAGCTAGCTCCACCTATAAAGCCTTGCATGATCCTTGGTGTCTTTTTATTGAGTTATATGTCGGGTAAGTCTAGCTGAGTACATCCTCGTACTCAGGGTTTATTCCCAATTGTTGCAGATAACTGCTATTATCAGGGTTGCTGCGTGTACTGCCTCCTCCCGGCGGGAGACGAGGACTAGACCATTGGGCATGGTCTCCATATCACTCTTCTCATGCTTTTGTGGGACATGATAAAGACTATGACACTGTAATATATGTGTTTCGTACTTTGTTTCAAAGAAACTTGCTTCCGCTACTTTTCATACTTGGTTTGTAATAATAAATGAAACTCCGATGTATGGTAAGTGAATCTCTATGTTGTAATCTGTGATGGCAAACGATGTGATACACTGATGATTACGATCCTGTATGTTGTGATGTTGGTTTGAAATCCTTCGAGATTTCGGATGGTCGCGCTATTATATGACCTCAAGTTTGCAAAGTTGGTCGTATTTCCGATTGAATTTCAGACTTGTGCTCTTATAATTTGCGGTCCGTCACATCAACATCTCTCATTTCTTCTACAGCCCTTTAGCCTACCAGAGCAAGGCACAAAGCTATTTTACAACCCTATCCCTCGAATATTCCTAGGACCGCCCCTACTCAAAAATTGAGACGTTCTTATAGTGACCTTTTGTAGTAGTGGTGGTTGGTTTGCGTATTTAGAGGTGCATTTGGGACAGCAGCCAATTATTTCGAAAGAAAACTTACAGCTCCCATTTACCCCATCTAGTCACCGTTTTCGGTCCTTCGATAATCACTCTTAAGTGAGAAAAGTCTCCATGCCCTCCCCTAGCTAGTATATAGTATATATCATCATCGGCCCATTGCATTCAGTGTCCCACTTGATCTTCTATATATTCTTCATTTTGTTAGTCAACCGTCTAGACTGCTCGGTCGTCCTGTGTATGGAATTGTAGCGCATGATGGGACATCCTGCCCACACCCGACGACTCACTCCACTCTGGCAGTGTCCAGCGTTTAGTCTGTACATCGACCTCACTGCTTTTCACAATTGCCCTTTATTTGAATTGATCAAATGTTCACTCACTCCGGCGGTCTTCACAATGTGCGTACGTCAACCTCACTGCTACTTTGCCCTCTACATCACTTAATTGTCTTTTCCTCTATTCAAAGTCATCCTGTGTGTGTATTACTCAGGATAAATTTCTACGACTTCCCTCTCTCAAATGAACCTTTCAATATGTATTGTCACAACTAGCTGGCTGGGCAGGATAGATTCCCAACTCTTGTGTCTGAATTGCTAGGGCTCTGGACTTTCTGAGACCCTACAGCTTGTTCAAGTGTTGAACTCAACCACACCAGGTTTTGATTTCCTCATCTCACCTACACTTTACAAGACCATTCATAGATTTTATACTGACGAACAAAGACAATCTGACTCATATATGTATGCAATATTTTGCATTCTTTCTGTGCATCCAGGATAAGCGTTTGTTCTACGGTTTCCTTTGATCAATCTTAATGGCAGGGGAGATGGTCAGTTCTACACTGGCCCAGGAGGCTGTAAACCAAGTCTTATCAAGAATCAAGGAGGGTTATGCAGAGAAGTCAGATGCAAAGGAGCACATAGAGAGGATGGAGATGGCGCACATCAAGCTAGAAGCAGCCCTTGAGACATCAAACAAGTGGAACGTCACCAGCGTGCCACTGCTACGCTGGCAGACCAAGCTGAAGCGTGCCGCACAAGAGTGCGACCACACTCTGCGCAGGTGCAGGCAGCGATTGGAAGAAGAGGAGGAAGTGCAACAAGCAGTGAAGGGCTCCTTCTTTCCTAAGAGGGTTGCTCATACTGCTATGTCATTTATTTCCTCAATCATTAGCAGCGGTAAAGATGATAACCTCAGAGGATCCACTGCTGTTCGGCGATTCGAGCGCTTTGCAGATGGTGCAACTGAGTTCTTGAGGTATGTGGAGCTTGGTGGTACACCATGTAGATATATGTTCTCCATGCCTCTTATACGCCATCTTCTTGCTGGCAAAGCAACAAAATATTGCTTTGTTCATGGGGGCCAACATCTCTCACTTATTCTACATCCATTTAGTCGACCCAACCATGGAATGGAGGGGAGCCTAACATTCATACTTGAAGATGGAAATGCACCTGAGAATAATTTTATTCTCGTCCTCCACCTATGTCTCTCTGAGAGTTCCGACATAGTTGGGGTTGCAGTCAGATGCTTGGATCATTTTGTACCGTATTTGAGGTCAACAGCCGAGATTGTTAAGACAAAGCTAACTCAGGTACCAATGCAAGACTTGAGCTGGGTGTTCGATGGTGATACAGTTTATGGCTGGGATGAACAACGTAATAATGTTCACACGATATGTTCTAAATGGTTTCGACCAAACCCATTTTGTTGTCAACAGCAAGACCATACACATGCCCGGAGCCCCACTTCAGGATCATTACCAAGTGATACATATTTGGAGCCAGTTATCCAAGTCTATCTGCTAGGACATGTCACACTGTCAGTTGAGAACAACATGCAGAGGACAATTGTTGACAGTGAAAGCCAAACAAGTCCCATAAGAGAATTTCCATATCTGAAACTTGGAGCACACTTCTGGCCTCATGCCTCTTCTGAAGATTTGTCACCTACTGTCGGAGGTTCAGCGTTAGAGATAATCAATGATGAAGGCAAACGACATGTCATGTATGCAAACATTTCATTTGAACAACTAGGGAGATCACAATACCGAAAGCACTAGATTATCTTCGCAGGAATGTGGCAGCTACCTTGTATCAGATGATGTGGAAGTCTAAACATGGAAGGGCATACGTTCGGATCGAGAAGACCTCATGGAGTGGCAGAGGTACCACCAGGAAAGACAGAGTTGAAAAACATGGTAAGCTACAGAGGGAGAAGAAGGTTCTGGTTCAGGGATGGACAAGTTCTAGTAATGAGTTTATTGGCTCATGGATTGCACACATGCCTGCCCAGTTGCAGGGCTTGGTCCTCGACTATTGGATTCAGGAAGGAAAGCGACCCACACTACCATTATTATTGAAAACTAACACTTGCGTCCATGGTTGTCCAATAACAATATTGTCTTTGCAAGATAACAGTTATTTGGCAAGGAAGCTCAAGATGTCCTGCATGTCAAACCCCTGAAGCATTTGCAGTTTCTTGTACAACCTTGATGTATGTAAATAGTTCAACTGTTGTTGTGTGTTGGCAATATATGATTATGTAGGGTTGACCTATAAATGTAATACTCTCTCTGTTCCAAATTGTAAGATATTTTGATATTTCTAATTATATTGTTTTATTATATATCTAGACTAGAAATAGAGTATCATGACATTCATCTGTCCTTTGAGGCTTGTGCAGCACGATTGTTTGTGATGTGTGGGTGGTTTTTCATGGGGCCTATCCACACATTTTTTCGGGAACACGACCATTGACGCGTCTTTCATTAAGAGGCGGTAAAGGCGGAAATAATGGCTTATATGACATAGATACGGTAGATCCCATAAAGCTGATTATATAACCATAGAGTTTGTGGTTTCGAACCCAAATAACAATATAAAAGAAATAAAGGCGGAAAGGATAGAGCCCTCTGCTACAAACCTAACTGACTGGACTTGCAAGGAAAACAACATTCACGAAGGGCAACCAATAATTGAGATAAAGTCATGATGGCAGAGCACCCAAAAATATAAAAAATGTAGAAACCACGGCAGCCAAGTATCTGCCCAAGCAATAACATCCAACAATACGTGTGGCAAAGCATCTGCCAGAGACAACAAGGAGCGACAAATCATTCGCAAGAGAATAGCCATTTAAAGATGGCCTTAAGACACATGTTTTGTAATTGATTTTTAGAGGCAAATATGTTGCCCGAAGGTCGCCTAGCTATGTATAGAGATAGTTTTTTTTTGAAGGAAAACAGGAGGGGTTTGCACCCCTGCTGTGCTTTTATTAAACATAAAGTAAAGGTTCTTTACAAAGTTTCCTCATGAAACAAAAAAGGAAACAAAGAAAATTAAAAAGATTACACAAAGGCTTCTATCCATTGGTGGAACCGGCTGGAACCAGAAGGCTTGGCCCTGAGGACAGTCCAAGAAAGCTCAGTCTTGAAGATCTCCTTGCATCGTCGGAGGGAGGGTGCAATTCCTCTGAAAATTTGATCATTGCGAAGCATCCAGATTGCCCAGCACATGGAGACTATAATTTCCATGAAGAAGGGAATATTCAACTGTGTCCTGAAAGTTTCAACAATATAGTCAATAGAGAGATGAACTGGCAATTGGAGACCAATGAGATTCCAGCAAGCCAAGGCCAGAGGGCAGTCAAAGAAGAGATGAAGAGAAGATTCATCTGTAGGATCAATACAATGAACACAGCAATAAGAAGGTAGGAACATATTTCTTCTCCTCAAAAGATCCCTTGTACTTAGCCTGTCCTTAATTAAGAGCCAGAAGAAAACATTTCTTTTATTTTGACAGCATGATTTCCATAACCATCTATAAATCTGATGCGCTGGTGCTTTTGCTCTATAACATTTGTAGGCTTTGGAAGTGGAAAATGAGGTATGGCCCCAAGAATAAAGCCTCTGATCATGATCATCTGAGAGCTGCAGGTCACTGACAATAGTTTGAAGCTGCTGGAACTGAACATATGCTTCTGAGGAGAGAGGTAAATGAAATTGGGAGATGAGGTTTGGGACTGATTTGATATGGCTGACAGATGCATTGGGATCTAGAACATAGGAAAAAAGTTGTGGGAACCTCTGACTGAGAGGAGAGTCAAGCCAAATGTCCAACCAGAACAGGCTACTAGCTCCATTTTGAATAAATAACTGAGGAGAAAGATTTATATGAATCCAGGAGCTTTAAAATATCTCTCCACCAAAATGAGCCTCTGAACCGAGTTTGCTGTCTTGGTAGGCTACCATTGCCATAATATTTATCCCACACCAACTGGACCCAAGGGGTTGAGGCTCTGCTGAAGAATTTATGCAAATGTTTCATGAGAAGGCAGTCATTTTGAGTTTGCAGATCAATAACACCCAATCCTCCATTAACCTTAGTGACAGAGACCAGAGGCCAGGCTGCTTTTGAGGGCTTCTTACTGTTGACATCAGACCCTCTCCACAGGTTGTGTCTTCTATACTTATCAACCTGTTTAGTAATTGCCTTGGGTAATGCAAAGATACACATTGCAAAGGTGGGCAAGGCTGTAAAAACTGCATTTGTGAGCTGCAAACGTCCTGCCTCATTTAGGAATGTTGAGATACTGACCAATCTCCTCTCACATTTATTTACCAAGGGCCAGAAATCTGCTACACTTGGTTTATGAATACTTAGAGGTAACCCCAGGTAGGTGAAGGGAAAGCTTTCTTTTTGACAGCTAAAGAGAAGAGCCAATTCATCCAGTTTCTGCTATTGGACATTGATCCCTAGCATGCTTGATTTACAATAATTTACTTTCAGCCCTGAAGATTCTCTAAAGACCTGCAACATATTCTTAAGAAAAGCAATTTGGTCAGAGTTTCCTTGCATGAAAATCAAGGTGTCATCAGCATATTGTAATATTGGGAAATCTTGATCACTGGGGAGGGGCAGAGGCAGGCTGAGGTCACCATTGTTACAAGCTGCATTTAGAAGATCTTGCAAGAAATCAGCTGCTAAGACAAAAAGGAGGGGGGCTAGAGGGTCTCCCTGTCTTACTCCCCTTTTACAGTGGAATACTTTACCAGGGACACCATTTAAAAGAACTGAAGAGGTCCCTGATTTGAAAATTTGCTGCATCCATAAAATCCATTTAGCTGGGAAACCTTTGGCTTGCATAATTTGTAACATAAATTGGTGCTCAACCTTATCAAAGGCTTTCTCAAAATCCAGCTTAAGGATAATAATCTCCTTTTTGGACTGATGACACATGTGAAGATATTCAATAGCCCAAGCTAAGCAATCTTGTATAGTTCTTTTCTTGATGAAACCATACTGATTTTTATGAATGAGTGAGGGCAAAACCATTTGAAGACGATTGGCCAAATTTTTTGTAATAATCTTGATAGAGCTATTCAGGAGGGAGATAGGCCTAAAGTCTGACACCACTGTAGGATTGTCCTTTTTTGGTACCAAAGTGATGTGAGAAGTATTAATGCACTGAAGGTTTGAGTGGCCCTCATAAAATTCAGCAAAGAGAGAATAAAAGTCAGGGGAAATAATATGCCAGCATTTCTTAACAAAATCTGTATTAAACCCATCTGGACCAGGTGCTTTATAGGAGGGGAGGCTCTTGACAACTTGATCAATCTCCTAATTTGTAAAAGGTAAGACCAGGCTTGAGAGATCTGTTTGAGTCTGTAAAAAAGTACTGAGATCATACATAATACCTGAGAACTCTGAAGTGCCCAATCTATCCTTGAAAGCATTCCAAATGAGTTGTGCTTTCATACTATGATCAGCCATAGAATTTCCATTTTCATCAGTCAAATAGGTAATCTGGTTTCTTCTGTATTTAATGGTTGCATTTGCATGGAAGAAATGAGTACCAGCATCCCCTAATTGGACCCATTTAATTTGACCTCTTTGCTTCCAATAGGCTCTTTGTTGACTGAGTAAAGAGATCAGCTTATTTTCTAGAATTGATCTGAAGTTCCATTCCACAAGAGAGAGATCCCTGTACTCCTCTAGAATACATAGAAAGGAAATCATTAGTTTAACATTGTCAATTGTAATCTTTAAATTAGACAAAGAATGATTCTAGTCTTTTAGAGCCTTTCTCGATTTTTTGAATTTGGAAGACAGAGAACGAGCAAAGATCAAAGTTCTTTGGAATTTGAATACCAACCACTTTGCACAATAGAGAGGAACTGGGGGTGCTGCAACCAATAATTTTTGAAACAAAATAACTTGCATTTCGGAATAACTTGGTCTGATCGAAATAAGGCAGGGTGTGTGGTCTGAGGTTTCACAGACAATGGAACTAACAGATGTGTTTGGATAAGAGATTGTCCAATTTGCAGAGGTAAAAAACCAATCCAAACGTTCTAGGAGGGGTGACTCTTGTTTATTGGTCTAGGTGAACCTTTTACCATGTAAAGGTAGCTCAATCAAGCCAAGCTTGCTAATGGCCTCATTGAAAAGGAACATTTCTGCAAAATCTGCCCCAGGTTTGTTCCTCGCCCTCCCATTCCATGCAGGTTAAAGTCCCCTACAATTAACCAATCAATATTATGTGGCATATTGATATTCTTTAACCAAGATAGGAAAGATCTCTTTCCAGCAGCAGTACAAGGAGCATAAATATTCGTTAGGATCCATATGGCACCATTATGAGCTGAAACAAATTCCAAGGAAGAAGCAAACTCATTCTGAAAAATTCTTGTGACACTAAAAATTACACTTTTCCAAATAACAATGGTACCACCAGAAGCCCCCACTGAAGGAAGGAAGTCAAAACAGTCAAAAGAGGGTGGACAAAAGAGATTAAGAAAAGGGATATCAAAGTTATCTCGTTTTGTCTCCTGGAGACAGATAATGTCACAAGAACTTTGTACAATACGATCCCTGATAGCATTCCACTTCTTACTAGAGTTTAAACCTCTAACATTCCAACATAAAATTTTCCATGGCTTATTATCCATTAAAACAACTGCCCCCATGGGTTCTATACCCGATTCATAACTAGAAAGAGGTCCTTCACTAACCGAGGAAATCCAAAATACCAAAATAGCAATAAGGCTTGCTATTATTAGAAATGTCCAAAAATATCATATTCGTGAAGCAAAAACATAAATGTACTCCCATTAATGTGGAATAGGCGGAACTGAATTAGTCAATTCAAGTTGACATTGTCAATTTAAAACAAAGGAGAGAGCTCTCTAGAGGACTAAGAGCTAGACATGAGACAGACCAAACACTAGTCTGCTGTCATGGGACCCTTGGATGGTCCATCTATGTTTTTTCCAGCTGCATCATCTTTCTTCCCAGCTGGATCCTCCTTCTTTGAAGTTCCCTTCTTGGATCTTTTGGCCTTGGAACCACCAACTGGACCTTTAGTGGGCTTGGTCTTCAGTTTTGCCTCGGTGAGATCTTCTGGATCCAGCTTGCAGAATGAGGAGCCCAGATCTCGAACTACAGAGGCAGAAATTAAAGGTGGTTTAGCATCACACCCTGGACAATATTTCTCTTTACAAACTTTTGGCTTGAAACCATGATTACTATTTTGAAATCTTGAACTTCTTCTTAGATCAGATTCAGAGATAATAGTGGACTTACCCCTTTTGTTCCCTGTCTTTTTAGGAACCTTTGGGGACTCATGAGCAGAGGTTGGAGAGACATGTTGAGCCTGCAACATCTCTTCTGGTTCTGCAAAAGAGGTTTCAGTGGAGTGATCAGGGCAGCAAATCTCTGAAATTGAGATAGAAGGTTTGGATGTAGGGAGGTGAGTGGGGAAGAGATTACCAATAGAGGTAGAGCTGATGTGAGACCAAGTAGAGGAAGACAGGAACTTAGTAGCCCACTCAGAACTTGAATTTTTCAGAAGCAGCATCAGGAAGAAATCTAGCCACTCAGCTAGGATAGAAACTGTGGTGCCTGAATTGTTCATGTTACTGAAGAACTGTGCCCAGAGTCTGATGGATTCAGGAGAAGGGACTGACTTGGCTGATCCAGAGCCCTGTGGCAAACCAGAATTACTCCAATCAAAACTGTCAAAGTCAAAGGGTTGGTCTTCAGTTATTGGGAGCTTCTCTGTATTGACAAAAGAGGATGTAAACTATGAGGAGCTAGGAACTGTTGCTGATGCAGACCAGATGGAATTCCCAAAAACAGGTAAGGGGCAAGTAGCCTTATCCAAGAAATGAGGTACTGCTGGTGTAGTAAGGCCATCCAAATATTTCTAAAACTCCAGTTCTGAAAGAACCATCTGTTGTTTAGATGCAGCTAGGATAGCAGGATCCACAGAGGGTACAAAAGTCTGAACCATACCAATCTGTTGCACTTCATTACCTAAGAGATCCTCATAAAGGTCATCTTCAGGTATCATTGGCTGTAGATTTGCAAAGTTTGGAAAAGGCACAATTTCTACAGGGGGGACAGGCAACTGAACTGCAGGAACTGGGACATCATTATCAGAGTCAGTCAGATCATCCATAGCCAGAATCTGATGTTCAACAATTTGTGGGCTTACAGGAGCAATGCCCTCATCATTAATAACCTCATCTACTGGCACCAGTTGCTATGCTTCTGGATCATCAGGGAGTAGAGGAATCAGAGCAGGAACTGCCTCATCTTGTTGGGCCTGAGGGTTGAGATTGTTTGTTGGGTTAGCCCAAGGAGCCTAGTTCTGGTTATCATCATCAAATCAGGGGCATGTGGTTGTGGTGGAGGTGGTGGTGGGCCTTGTCCCTGTTGTCCAAAACTGAAAAAATCAAAGTTATTTGGATCAAGGTCCAGGGGGTCTTCAGGAGGGAAATCCTCATCTTGGGGCATAGCACCAATCATTCTAGTGTGGATGATCTCACATTGGACTGACCAGCTATTAGAATCTGGATCATCCCCTTCAGCAAAATTAAAGAACCAGGGCACTGCATCCAAACCAACAACCCTTGCCTTAACCAGAGTTCTTTCCTTATGAGTGTAATCTTCATCCCAAGCCATTAATCTCCCAAACTCAGAAACAGCTTTATCAACCAGAGAGTAATTCCATAAATCAAGATTTAAACCAATCATCATTAACCAGACCTCATGAGTGAAAATAGCAGTTCTATTATTTCAGGCTCTGTTATGCTTGATGAAGGTTAAGTGAAAGGGACCAAACTGATGTGGACCGGTATCAACCAGAATATCACTATGTGCTAGATGGTCCAGGGTAACATAAGCTTGACCAAAGGGGCAGGGCTGGATGGATTGGTAGGGAAACCTTACATTCAAATCCAGAAAATCTCTCAGGATGTCTCTGATTGCTTCAAAATCATTGTGGTTGGCTGGAGGCGGATGGATGTAGGCAATCACCGTGTCATTGTGATGCTGATGAAGACGACCAGTAACAACACGCAGCATCGGACGGCGACCGGGGACCATCACGCGTTGCCCCCACTCCGGCATGAAGGGGGTTGGATCAACAAACCGGTAAGCCATGGCCGGGGTTACTGTAGCAGAATGAGGGTTTTCAGGACACCAAGAAATGTGTTGGATATGAGGAGCAGGAGCACCAAGAACTCTCACCGTGTAATCGCCGAACGAGGAGAAGAAGATGTTTGACGGCCGCGATGTAGCAGAGTCGGTCGGCGAAGACGCCGACGGCACCTCGTCACTGTCATCGAACTCGGGAGCACGAATGCTCCAGGTGCTCTTTTTGTTAGGTGAAGTGAGCCAAGGGACAGTTATTGCGGGTGGTATTATGGAAAGGCCATTTTTTTCTGCGAGATAATGGGAGAAGGATTCGTAGACGCGCGGCCGGTGAATGGGTGGCCCACTATTCAATGGCACACCTGGACGGGGTGACCGAGAAGAGGAAGGGTCGTTGCGCTGAGAAGGGAAGCGCGAGGTTTGAGGAGTGTGGGGACACACAGAGAGGAAACGTGCCCAAATTGGAGACAGAGGCGGCAGCGAGGGGATTGAGTACAGCGAGAACCTAAGTGGGCTGGGGAAAGGCAATTTGAGCAGAGCAAAAGCGGTGGCCCAAAACCAGGGAGGATTAAGGCCCAATTCGGAACAGGGCCAAGAAGACCAGCACTAGAAATTGCACCGTTGAACAAACAGTATTTTCGAATTTCAAAACGACCATTAAGAGGCTGACCCTGATTATTACGCTTTAAGGAGGAATTGAAATTCGAAACCGACGAATTATGACCTGGAAAAGGAGCCATGGGAGGTCGGGCTTGAGGTCCAGGAGGACAAACACCATGGACCGGAACAGCATTTGCACCAGTAAGCCAGACATGTTGGAGATGGCCATTGTGACGACGAACATGAAGCCACTCATCATCTTGCTCTTTCAACCAATTTGAGTATTCCAACCGATAGTTCGGACCACCAGCACCCCAAAGGTGGAAGAAAATCTTGAACTGAGAGCACTCAAAAGACTTAAGCTTGAGAATGTGGAAACCCACCGAGGAGGAAGAGACAATGAACTGGAAAACACGATCATCTAGCTGTTGAACGCGAAACAGAGAGGCAACACCTCCAAGGATCGATTGGAGCAGAGAACTAACAGAGAATGAAGAAAGACGAAAAGTAGATCGGTCAACAGAAAGAACGAGAAGAAAAGGCTTAGCTGATGAGGAGGGAAGATGATTGATGGGTCGACCAAAGCGACGAAGGAGTTCTGCTTCAAGAACACGTCCATGGCGCGGGTTGAAGACTGGAATGCCAGACATGGCGCCGGAGGGGGATGCAGGGCGGGGCTGCGTGCCAGCGATCACCGGGGCAGCACCATGGTCGCAGCCATCTCTCTCACTTACTGGCGAGTTCTCCCTGCCTGTGCCTGTGACTCAACACATCTAAACTTGATGCTCCGTGTATAGAGATAGTCTCTAGAGCCCGTGTTTATTAATCAAAGAAGCGGTCTTCTAAATCATTTTTGTGCAAGTGAGATGAGTGACCAGAATAATGAAGCTGGAATGAAACTTGACCTGCTTATTAAATAGAAGTGTGTAGACCGCCTCCATTTGGAAGACAGCCAGTAGCAACACGGCTAGATAATGTCCAAGATCTACGCAGGCTCGCGCTGCCCTGTTTTGGCATGCATAAATGCTGGGTGGATGGTGCGCATAGATCAACTAAAAAGTTTGTCATGGTCATGATGACCACATAGGAATTTAATAAGATGCTAGATGAAGCATGAAGGGACATGTAGTGTAGCATCAGTAACATTAATCGACACTTTGAGATATAACAAATAAGAAATACTTTAAACTCTATACTGTTTAACTGACAACTATTGCACGTACGGGCTCTAAGTATCTTTTTTTAGATAACAACACAACATCTGTAACTTATATTCTATACGTTTATTAGTCCACTATCAACTCAGGTTGCTCAGTCCTGTAATAGTGGTATTGTGGAATTCCATCACACGATGGGACATGCTTCCCACACCCAACGCGTTCCTGGTTAACTTCCAATGGTGTGCCCTCTATAACACTCCACTCTGGTGGTCTCCACGACTTATGGACTCTTTACTCGCTCTGGCGGTCTTCGTGATGTGACCTATACATCAACCTTGCTACTACTTTGCCCTCTATAATTCTCATTTCCCTCTATTCAAGGTCATCCTTGCCCATCAATCTTGCTAAATTTCCACGATGTCCTTGTCGTAAATGAAGTAACTCCCAATATGTATGGTCTCAACTGGCTGGCTGGGCAGTATAGATTCCCCAACTCTTGTGTCTCAGTTGCTGTGGTGTCGACTTTCTGAGACCCTACAGCTAGTTCTAGTGTTCAACTAAAACCACATCAGGTTTCGATTTCCTCTCCGCCCTTTCAGTTTACAAGATCAGAGACATAGATTTTAGACTGATGAACAGGGACAATCTAACTCATATATGTCCAATTTTTTGTTTTTTTCTGTGCATGCAGGACAGCCAACTCTGTAGGTCACTTTATCAATCTTAATGGCAACAGAAATAGTCAGTTCTGCAGTGGTCCAAGAGGCTGTTAACCAAGTCTTATCAAGAATCAAGGAGGGTTATGCAGAGAAGTCAGATGCAAAGGAGCATATAGAGAGGATGGAGATGGCGCATATCAAGCTAGAAGCCGCCCTTGAGACATCCAGCAAGTGGAACGTCACGAGTGCGCCACTGCTACGATGGCGGAGCAAGCTCAAGCGTGCCGCACAGGAGTGTGACCACACTCTGCGCCAGTGCAGGCAGCGACTTGATGAAGACGAAGAAGTGCAAAAAGCAGTACGGAGCTCCTCCTTTCCTAATAGAGTTGCTCATACTGCTATGTCATTTGTTTCATCAATCTTTAGCAGCGGAAACAATGACAAGCTTAGAGGATCCAAAGCCGTCCAGCGATTCGAGCGCTTTGCAGGTGGTGCGACCGAGTTCTTGAGGTACGTGGAGCTTGGTGGCACACCGTGCAGATACAAGTTCTCCATATCTGTTACACACCATCTTCTTGCTGGCAAAGCAACAAAGTATTGCCTTGTTTGTCGGGGCCAACATCTCTCCCTTACTCTGCATGCCTTTAGTCTACCGAACCGTGGGATTGAAGGAACCCTGAAATTCATACTTGAAGATAGCGATGCGCCACAGAATAATTTCATTCTTGGCCACAACTTACGGCTCTCTGAGAGTACTGACATAGTTGGGGTTGCAGTCACATGTTTGCAGCAGTTCATTCCATACTTGAGCTCAATAACCGAGATTGTAAAGACAAAGCTTACCCAGCTACCAATGCAAGACTTTTGCTGGGTGCTTGCTGATTATTCAGTTTCTGGCTGTGACAAACAAGTTCACACCATGTGTTCTAAATGGTTTCGACCAAACCCATTTTGTTGTAAACAGGAAGATCATCCACACGTCCAGAGCCCCACTCCAGAATCTTTACCATGTGATATATACATGGAACAAGTTATCCAAGTGTATCTGCTAGGACACGTTGCAGTGTCAGCTGGGAACAAGGGGCAGAGGACAATTGTCGATGGTGAATGCCTAACAAGCACCAAGAGTGACTTTCCATATCTGAAACTCGGAGCACACTTCTGGCCTCATAGCCCTTCTGAAGGTATGTCACCTTCCGTCGGGGGTTCGGCATTGGAGATAATCAATGATGAAGCTAAACAACGTAGCATATATGCAAACATTTCCGTTGAACAGATGGGACATATCACGATGCCAAAAGCAGTAGATTGCCTTTGCAGGAACATGGCAGGTACCTCGTATCAGATGATGTGGAAGTCCAAGCATGGCAGCGCATACATTCGGGTCGAGAAGGCCTCATGCAAAGGAACCACTAGGAAAGACAAAGTTGGAAAATGTCGTAAGCAACGGAGGGTCAAGGAGGTTGCGGTTCAGGGATGGGCAAGTGGTAACAATGAGTTCATTGGCGCATGGATTCTGCACGCGCCTACTGAGTTCCAGGTCTCAGTCATCAACTATTGGCTTCAGAAAGAGAAGCGATCGACACTACCATTATTATTGAAAACTAATGGCTGCACCTATGATTGTCCAATCATTTTGTCATCTTTGCAAGATCAGCCATATTTGCCTAGGAAGCTCAAGGTGTCCAGCATGTTCAATCCCTAAAGGATTCCCACCTGCTTGTATTAACTTGATGTACATAATAAATAAGTATAACTATTGTTTATGTTTTGCAAACATAAGATTTATGTGGTTGATCTATAAGTCCTTATGTTTGGATACGAGAAAATCCGCCTAATGCGGTTTCTCGTGTGTGAAAAGTGCAGGCATGCCAGTGACCAGTGTATCAAAGCAGGCAAAAATAAAAAGACAGGAATACACATTTTATTAATCAACGAAAGTTAACAAATTCGAGTTCCTAATGAGTGCGCACCCAGCCAGCTGCTGGCTCTCTAACTTGGGTGACTGTAGTCCTTACGTGTCATACGCCCATTGCAGGCCACAATCCTCGACGAGTGTTGGTGGTCCTTAACTATCAAATCTGACCACCAATTAAGCCACAAAAAGAATAGAAATTGGCAATCTTCATCACATACGCATTTACAATTAACCACATTCCACATGTATTTGAAGAGTATTGTTTTGCTGGTCATAAACACAAATATTTCTGCACTACAAGTGGAAAATACACAAATATTTCTCCTGGTCATAAATAGGAGAAAATTGTCCTGTTTTTTCACTTGTATTTATTTAAATCCTGCAAAAAAATTATTTCTGCACTACAAGTGAAATTATGTTAATAATAAATGTATATGAGTATGAAAATTAAGGTATAGTTTTACCCCTAAATGGTGGAATGTTGACAGTAAAAATATGTTGTTAATGACCGTCAACAGGTCTCGCACTTCTAGGAGGGAGAATGATGTGCTCACCCAAGCACTCAGAAACAAGTAGCACCCTGGTCGCACTAGAAGGACCGGTGTTGTTCCTTGGAAACTATCATTCCTGGACGACTCTTGAACCGGCTCAGGGCCGCTCGAATAGTATACTGCACCGTGAGGAAGAGATGAATAGACATCTGCAAGCATTAGTGGATAACACAATGGATGCCCGGATTGAAGCACGTGTCCAACACATTCTCTTGGAAAGATCAGAAGCACCACAAGACCCTAATGATGCCTTTAGCCTTCATGCCATGGGCCACAACAGCTACGGATCGACGACATTTTGAGAAAGATTTGAATGCACCTCATCCACTAGACAACACCAATGACCCCGTCAATGTCAAGATGAACATCTATCAACAATGGACAAAAGACAAGGTGGCAGCCGGCTAGGCTTGGCCGAACCCCGTAGATGGGGTCGTCAATGGACGGCCAACTCAACTGGGGTATGCTTGTGTCATCATTGATAGCATACTTGATAAGAAGTATAACAAGATATCCATTGATCACCCTGTAGTGGAAGACAAGACAAAATTTGTTTAGAACATTGGACGTGGACAGCGCATTGTCCTCGGATGATGAGGATGACTGTGAGTCTACACCCTCCCACGAGGCTCCTAATCATGTTACTCCTCCACGTTCCCCTGTCAAACATCTGCCTTTGCCATCTTCATCAGCCCCACCAAGATATATTCATCCCTCCACTTCATTAGCACCTACAGAACATAATCCTCCTCCCTCTTCATCAGCCCCGCCAAAGCAGGGTCATCCTCCTCTACTAGCAGCAAACACAGGATCAAAGGAAAAGGCAATGGATACCACTATGTACTAGCCCTTGCAAACTCACCAAAGGCCATTCGGTTCTATTAGTAATGCTAACACTATGGAGATGCCCAAAAAACATAGAGTGGTTCATGAAAAAGGCCCCTAGAAGGCAGAATGCAATAAATGCCTCAGTTTAATGGCCTTAATTGTGTCAAAACACGGCAGTCATATGGATGAGTCCAAAGTTGTGTCACCATAAGCTATATTGGAAGAAGTTACAACAAATATAGAGAAGCTTGCCGCTGACAACCACTTGACTTTGAATGAAGCTGGAGCAATCTATTATGACAACAAAGGGACGGTAGAACCGACAATGAGGTTTGTAAAGGGCTATAATTTGGTTGATGATAAGCTGGTGAATACATTGACCCTAGCCATGCGTGAATTGCATGACTTTTACCTAGCTCAAACAAGGAATCCAGATTGTACTAGTTTTGAGATTATGATCCCTACACATTCTGTTTTTCATTATCCAACTGAACATAAGATATTTGTCTACTGGGAGCTTGTTCCAGCTATACCAAAAACGCGCCCTCGATACACAAATGTTGACAATGTGGACTGTGTAAGTACTTGACTCGCACGGCAATGTAATTAACTACTCTACAGTCAAAAAATTATAAGTTTTGAGCATTACCTAAGGTTTTATGCCGGTGTGTGTCAAAATATTGTACATGAATTCAGAAATTCAACAACATTGGCTTCTTTGAACCCATGCTACACAATGAAATCACTACCACGTGCCAACACAGAGAAGACGTGGAACGGGTGAAGGCTCGGTTGACTAAAGTTATTTATGAATTTGTGCTACTTAATAAACTAGAAATCTTACTAGCTTACAACTGCAAGTATGTGTTCTATGTTTTAGTTTATGTTTATACATCTTGTTCAGATTATTCGATAATTAGAAATCTGTGATCGTAGCAACCATTTCATCTTTGTTGTTGTCCGTCTGAATCAAAATAAAATCTTGGTGTGGGACTCAACAAGAACTTTGTCATCTGGATCCACTAGTAAATGTGCTGGACTGGTAAGCGTACCTAATAACATATTAATTTTGACATCATGTGTGTGATGCAAGTTAGTTGCTCACTATTTGTTTTTGACATGCTCACTGTTTTCTAACCCACAATATATATTTGTTGCTTGTGAGACTGGTACAATTGAATTCTAACTAAATTCTACTACTACTTTGCTTGCTGCCATTTGTTTGCTAAAACTGCATAATTTTGTTGTGTTTCTTACTATCCTTCCACAGCTAGCACTTGAAATTATGCAATGGTGATGCTTGCTTTACACTGTAAATATATAAGATCAACTCTCTGTCTTGGCCCTTTTGTTTGGTCTGTTTACCTCTAATTTGAACTTGATATCATCATAGCACATTCTATTTTTGTTCCCTTTTCACACTTTTTAATGTGGCTCAGTGTCCGACAAAGAAAACTCGGGACTGCATTTGTCCCATCCAAGGTTGAGAGAATGTAGGGTTTGCAATAGTTAGAACAACTAGCGGCGAATGATCAGTGCGGTTTTTATGTAATGTGGACGATGCTTAGATACCTCAGCACGAAATCGGCACAACACGACAAATATGTGTGTATACTCCTGTTGACGCAAAAACCTGACTCCTGCGCCGCACACACACCGACAAGCCGAATACCGGCTTCACTCGACCGCCCGAAAGTGTCTTGATCCGTAGGCGTGCGATCAATTTGACCTCGCTAATTGACAAGGAGGTAAACGTGAGATCTGGAACATGCCTGGTGTGACCAAGACAGTTCCCCATGTATGGCTCTAAGGCTGGTTGTGACGACATATAGCTATGAGAGCTATCTGTCAGTAAATAATGAATGCATTCGGTAAGCATGTACAAAGATGTAATGTAATAATAGTTGCCGAATGATCATAAGAAGATATGTTTGAACAAATAAAGTCGATCATGAAGATATAATATCATAAAGCTCTGTCGCATAGACCGAATTAATTGACAACATGGAACAAAAAGCAGGTAACCCACAAATATAAACCTAATCTAAATGACACATGCATAGGTTTCATCCAACTAGTCTGCTGCACATCCAGCCTTCCTAAACCTGTACAACTTAAACCCTTGCGAGCTAATCCACCATATGATACGGCTTGCTACACATCTAAACCACTTACCACAACTAGATCAATCCACCGCATGATACAATCTAACCATGATAAGCTAAAAGCACGCATACATCTAAATAGATCTATAGATACTCATTACTCGTTGAGGCGTGTATGCATTTACAAATAAAGAACACATGCAAACCTAATCTAAAGCAAAGCTAGGGATTTATTCCAATCAGTCCTAACAGCAATCCACCGCATGATACACTGCAATGAGCTAATCCACCGCATGATACACTGCAACAGGCTAATCCACCGCATGATACGGTCTGCCAGACTAGACTCTAACGATAGGTAGACTCACACACGCAAATTACAAGTAAACACATAACTGAGTTCGGCAAGCTTGCCGAATCAGGGTCCATGAAGAAGGAACTCATACGCAAAACCTTAGCCTGCCGCACGACTCATGACTAAGCGCGCTCGAACCCGCAACACGTGACAACTTTGATTGATCTAAGCTCGGCTATGATAAACGAATAGATCTAATGAGAAACTAAGATAAACATTGATAGCTTTGATGACAATTAGATCTAACAAAAGATGAAGCCGAGCCAAACCAATCTAAATTGGGCAAAAGTGTGTGCAATCATAATAAAAACAATAAATAAATGAAAGCATGCACCACTTGGTAACTTAATGAATTCACCGAATTGTCAAATCCGATGAAGCCGATAACTAGCTCCAAGCTAGACCTTAGCCTGCCGCATGACTCATGATCTAACAAAGAACCCTCTTGCTCCATAGCCTAAATCCGCCGCACGATATCTTTGTTGGTAAATCTAACGTCACTATAACATTAGGTGGAATTAATCTCACCTAAGGCTATATGCCATCAGAGAAACTCAATGTGGTTCATCTCTTAGCACTACTATGTGCTAGGTTGTCATCCCCAGCAGTAATGCTAGGAAATGCATATGTGATACTTGTGATATGTGTTGTTTGCAATCTAAGAAAAATAAATATAAAAGGTCTGTCCGCAAGCGCACAGATATAAATACCATTGTAGCATTTCACTGGGAGTAATCCAGGTTTTGTCATTTATATTCTACCACAGGGAGGAATAATCTAAAGATGGGTGCAAACATAATTAATAAGTGACATACTTATGAGAGATTCTGTTACTAGTGCTTACTTTAGCAGGGGTAAACCAATAATGAAAAAGATATGATAATGATAAATAAAGGCAGAGGCATCACACACAGAGACAAAGAATAACTACTAAGTTAGACTTAACATTGGACTACTTTAAGAGACAGAATTCATCTATAGCATTTAATCTACTAAGTCATTACATCTACTCTAAGGCATATGTTATCATCTATAGCATAGTAGACTCTAGATCATGTATCCGGACGATTGTCAAGGAAAATCAAGAGCGAAACAAGATATTCCCCATAATCAATGTCCACGTGTCTTATAAACGGAGGGTGGATTCCAAAGGACTCAACAGGACTGTCACTCCCGTGATCTACCACACAGCCCAGAATATAAGGTGCATTCGCAGGTAAATCATATATAAGCACCACGCTAACATAAATATCTTTACCACCTAACCCACTCGAGTATTGAATTAGGCGCTCTACGAATAGATACATATATCTATCATAAACTACATCTATATCAATCATACTATTAGAATAAAGTGAGAACATAGCAAGCAAACACATATTATTAATTAAGTGCAAAGTCATAGATACAAGATAATTCATACCGTAATACTTGAAGATCGAGAACTCTAGGTAGACACGCCCAGCTCTAATTGTATCTGTCTGCTAATCAACTTGGATGAACTAAACTAGATGAACTAGAACTAGAACTAATAGCTAACTCTAATCTCTGGTGGAGGAACTCTCTTCTACTTCTGCCTGACTTTGGTTTACAATGAATTCGATATCAAGCCTGGGGTCAGAGGGTCTTCTTATATAGTACTTGGCGGTGAACAACAACCCTTGGATCAAATCGACCTTCAACAACGGGATAGATACAACCTCAAAGTCGGTTGTAAACCGACCTAGAAGTCTGAGGCTGACATCATGGCCCCACCTGGCGGCCGGCCAAAATGGCACTGGCGGCCGCCAGTGGCCTTCCTCCTCTCGGCCTCTGGTTCCTTCTGGTGTCTTCTCTTCTAGATTGTTTTAGTTCACTTTTTGGATTGAGTTACTTCACGGTCAAGTCTTGTCATCATATGTCTTGTATATTCCGGAACTTTCTCTATCTTTCTCTGCATTTACCTGTTAAGTCCCTGGAAATACACAATTCACCAAAACTCATGGAATTTATTAGTTTAAACCTCTATTCTAAGTATATATTCAATTTATGTCCTTATTTCATCTCTTGTTGACATATAAAAGTATAGGATAACAGGTGCCAACAAGCTCCCCCAAGCTTAACCTTTGCTAGTCTCTTAGCAAAGCTTTTCACCAGAATGGATCAGGAGTTGCTACAATAAATTATTCTCTCACAAATACACATGTCATCAATTTAAAATTCTCCTCCAAAGATAAGTGAAACATTCTGATCCTTCAACTTTTTATTATCTTAAAGACATGGGGCTTTTAATTATACTCAAATCTTGAATAATTGAAAGATAGAACAATCAAGTCAAGCACTATGTCTCAAACTCTTCATTTCACCTTTGTTCTGGAGTTTTTATAAATTTTCAAAATAAAACTCAAAGTTTTCATTGTATGACTCTTTCAAATCTCTCATACGTGGTATTTTTGGATCCTTACCAAGGCAATGATGTAATGCCTTCTCTCATGATATAGTAATTGTGAAACATGGCATGTGTATTATGTCTTCTCTCATCCTATTTTCTAAGGCTTATATCTGGGGTTCATAGGTGGGAGACAGCATATACATACTTGCAAAGCATATATTGTAAAGTCAAACAACGGATCCAAAGGAACAAGTCATACAATGTAGGTGTATGGAATGTATTTGTGAGATGGATATATGGTGGTGATAGGATATAATCATTCTAATTCTACTATGCTCCTATGAAAAATTGATCTCTCTTTTTGAAATTTTTATGAAGACACAAAAGAGAACTTGGGCTAGCTTTTCTTTCTTTTGATATTATTTTTTTTAGAGAGGCGGGCATCTAAGTACCCATTGTTTTCAGTTGGACACTTGTCCATTTTTTACTCTCTTTTATTTTTCTTTTTCTTTCTTTTGGAGAAGTGGGTCCTACTCACCCTCGGACTTGTGTCCATTTTTCTCTCTCCTTTATTTTAGAGATGAGGGCTCTACTCGTCCTTGAACTTGTGTTCATTTTTCATCTCTCTTTTCTAGGGAGGTAGGCTCTACTTGCCCGTAGGACACTTGTCCATTTTTCATCTCCCTCTTTTCTCTTTCTTTTTTTTTAAGCATAGCCACAAGTTTCTTCTTTTTGTCAAATGAATGATTAAGAGATAATAAATGAAATTTATGGAGCATAAATGGGGTTTAGAGAATATTTATAGAGATGAGAAATATTTGATGGCTAGCAAATGGATGAAGGGTATTGTAGTGTTCATATAGTATGGTATATATGTGGAGATGTGTAAATGGAATTGTATGATAAGTTCCCAAGGGTCTCAATGGTTGACTACACTAAACAAGTAATGAAAGAGTTTTCCTATTCTATAAACATGTATATGGCTGTGGTACGAATTTAGAACTCTCTGTCATATAGGAAACTCATCATGCAATTTTCAAATTTTCACAAATCAAATCTCCGAATTTAGTGCAACTAGGAGTAAGATAAATAGCAGACTCGGACTATCTCATATCATATCTGCCAATTACCTAGATTAGCTTAGATATATGCTCCCATAGAATTTCATGCTCAAAATATATTTCTCAAATTAAAACAATTTTATTTATAGCATGGGAGAATTCTAAACCAATGATAGGTACTTGTAAGAAAATAAAACAGAGCAACTATTCATCATCTCCAAACACAAAAGATAGCTACTATTTTTAAATCAAACCAACTTAATTATACACACTCTTTTTATTTGATTTTTCATGGTTATGCATTTTTTTAGCAAACAAAGCAAAGCAAATTTAAACAAACTTTATAATAAAATATAATATCTAATAAAAATATAAAAATAGATAAGCTGCTAGGTCATTGGGACTTACCTGCCAAACGCGGACAATTCCCCAAGCCGTTGTTGGTTCAAGGGTTCAGCGACGCCCGCGACGGCGGCGTCCACGCATGACACTCATTTCTTCATTCTGTTGCTCGATGGTATCTCTGATGTCGGTGATGTTCTGATCTGTACGGGTGTTCCACTCTCTCTGGTAGTTGTAATAGTTGATCTGGTCGTACCTCATGTCTTGGATGGTGTTGTACAATCCTTGAAACGTGTATGCATCGTACCCTGCAAAAGAGCTGCGAGCAGGTTCGGGAGTTTATTGTGAGGTACCTAGAGTCTCATGGAAGTAACCACTTCCACGATAAGGTTCTCGTCGAATATGTGCATCTCCTCCTTGCTCACTTGGGCCTCCTTGTTCAAATCTGGGGACTGATCAATGCGACCATAATCTGATTGTGATGGTGGAGGGTAGGTCCATTGCTGGTATCCTCCAAATGCTGGTTCTTGTGGTCTTGGGTCTGCACTGGTCCATATTGGATCATGGGTACGTGTCTGTCGAGTTGGCATGGGTCTTTGTACATTGACGAGCTATGCCTGCACATTCAACAAATAAGACTGCACATGATATATGGAGAGTTCGGGGTTAGGCAACCGAATCTCCCCGATAGTATGATGGGTCATGACATAGGTGCTTCCTACTTTCTTCAAAATGTGTCCCTTACTAAAGAAATCAAAACCTATGACAGGTCTATCACTCCTTAGAAAAGCAACATTTGCATTATCATCCAAGAGTCAGTGCAACAAAGAGTGCAAAGAAATTCCATGGTCAAAAACTTAGAATCTTCCTCTGTGATTTTCGCAAAAGTTTCCCAACCCAAAAAGCAAAAAATATGAGCAAATTCAACATCCATACCTGTTTGAGCTAGAAGATCAGGGTTGATTTCAGGAATGTGAGTGAATGTATGATTCTTCAATTGATTATACCTTGCTCTCTCATATTGTCCATGAAACTTGAGATGGGAGTCAGAAGTTAACCTTCTTACTACAGCAGGGGCTGGATGTGGTGGCACATCTTGTTCAGGCTCATAGCTCATCTCTGATGGTGCTCTGGAAGATGACTCTTCAAGTTTCTGAGGACGTCTTAATCTTCTTCCACTGAAGGATTTCTAGAAACTCATCCTGCAAAATATTAGTATACAAACAAAACAAACAAGAGACTAATGGAGGGGTTAGAATAAAAAGATATAAGTTAGCTGTCCAAAGTCAGTCGTCCAGGGGTTAGTCGTCCAAATGAAAGATTGCAAGCTTTGTTTTTATTTTGACAGAACTTCCCCCAACAAAGTTTTATCTTGATTACTCCATTAGGACAGCACATCCACTAATCTTTCTAAATTACTCTAATACTCCTCAAGATCTTCTCCTCTCTCAAGAAAATTTTCTATTACTACTAAGAACTTCCTTCCTCCTTCTCACTTCTCTTTCTTTCTACTACAAAACCCAAGGCTTTCTGGATACTAGAACTTCGAATTGTAAGCTGAAATGTTGAGCAAAGCAGTGTTGGTGTGGTGAAGCAGCGAGGGATGAGGGGCCTTCTATAGAGGAGTTGGGGGCCTGGCGGCCGCCAGTGGTGATGGCGCCGGACGCCATGGTGGTGGGTCCGCTCCCACTCACCTTCATGCAGCATATTGCTCACCCCGATGCCATTGCTTTGAGTGGGTTTTTCGGTGGAAAAGATTGGCAGGGAGTGGTGCATGGTGGTAGGTGAGTTTTGGGTGGTATATGTCTTGTCCAAGTTAGGTGAAATATGGAAGTTGGTGTATGACAATTAGGACCCATCACATAGTGACTCTATTTTTGTATTTTCCAATAAAAATGCAGGAGTAAATATAATAATGTAAGAATAAATATTTTTGAGCCACCACAATAAATATTTTTACGGGTTGTGACACACCGTAAAATTATTTGTATGGGGCATAAAATTTTTCTGTAAGTAAGAATAAAATAAATAAGTAATTACTAACTTACCTTGGATAAATGTCCGTAGTTAAAGTCCTCGAACTGGGACTTCCCAACATTATTAATTGTCAGATGCTTTCTCCGTTTCCGGAGATAGTACCAATGATGGCTCTTCTTCAAGTCCTGATTCAATCTTATTTGCTGTCAAGCTGAGCTCTGATTTGGGTTTAAATGCGAACTTTTTTCCTTTCCATTTAAATTGAATGTAATCTCTCCAGCTGTGACATTGATATGTGCATTTGCTGTGCTCAGGAAAGGTCGTTCGAGAATGATTGATACTCTAGAGTCTGGTGGCATATTCAAAACTATAAAATCTACAGGTATAAAGAATCCTCTGATATTAACTGGTACATTTTCTGCAATTCTTGAGGGGTATCTGATTGATTGATCTGCCAATTGTAATGATATTGATGTTGGCTCTAGGGTTGTATACTTGAGTTTGTCAAAGACAGTCTTGGGCATTATGCTAACGCTTGCTCCAAGGTCACACAGTGCTATGAATTGATGATCTCCAATTAAGCAATTAATTACTGGATATCCTGGATCTGTCATCTTATGTGGTAATATGTTAAGGATAGCCGCACTGCATTCTTCTCATTAACTTGATCGCCTCCATAGTGGGTAATGGTCTTTTCTTATTCAAGATATCTCTGAGATACTTGCCATAGGTTAGAACTTGAATAGCGTCTAGTAGAGGTATGTTGATATATAACTTCTGGATTACCTCCACAAACTTTGTAAACTGATCATCCACTTGAGGTCCACGGTTTCTTCTTGGATATGTTAAGAGATTTGCATCATGAAAGTCTTGAGTCATTTGAGGTTCTTGAGTCAAATCTTCTATGTCATCATTTCCTTCTTCTCTAATTGGTTGTATCACAGATCTTGTTATTGTTGCTGGTGTTGCAGGTGCCACGATTGGTGTCCTGACTACTGTTTCTATTATCCTTCTTGGGTCAACAGGATCACGTGTAGATTTACCTCTTCTTGTAGTACCATTATTTACCTGCTCAAGGTTAGTGGCAACAGATTTTGCAGCAAATAATTTTGCTATTTGACTTTCTACCTTTTTATTAAAAAGATGTTGTTCTTTAAAAGCAACAGAGAAATTATCCATATTAAGAGTTATATCTTCTAGAATTTTATCATTAGCAACAAACTTCTCAGAAAGAGTTTCATAAAGCTTAGTTTGTTCTTGAACTAACTCTCTTAAAAAGGGTTATCTAGGAATTTTACCTTGATACTTACCTGGGTTGTTGGATAGCTATTGTAACCTTCGTTCTTGTGATTGAGTTAATGTTGAATTGTTAACAGCCATACTTGTATTTGATGCAGAATCAATATAGTCTTGTAAATCTTGTCTTTCCTGCTTATCTTTGGCTTGTTGTTCAAGCCAATTCAATAACACATCCATCCGGGTTGATATTGCTTTTACTTCTTCCGGAACTTCTTCTATCGATGGTAGTGTTGAGTGTCTTCTTGAATCTAGCTTTGATTTTCTGTGATCTTGTTCATGATTGCTTCAGCTTTGTCAAGAGTGAGTGATAAAAATGATCCTTCAGCAGTTGCATCTAGTTGCTCTCGTGCTCTTTGTGTTAATCCATGATAAAATCCTTGCATAAGCAACCAATCTTCTATTCCATGATGAGGGCAATCTGATAAATATTCTTGTAAACGTTCCCAAGCACCTGGGATTGATTCTCCTTTCTGCTGTTGGAAATTGGTAATTTTTCCTCGTAGGGCATTGGTTTTACCCATGGGAAAGAACTTTGATAGGAAAGCTGTAGAACATTCATCCCAATTCTTGATTTCTTCTTTGTTGGTGTAGAACCATCATTTCGCTTTCTCCTTCAATGAGAATGGAAATAAGCGGAGTAATATGATATCTTGAGGAACATCCTTGGGTGAGAAGGTGTTGGCAATATCAAGAAAATTCTGCAGATGTAAGCGTGCATCTTCGTGAATCTTTCCACTGAATGGAGTAGCTTGTATCATATTGATGAGGCTTGGCTTGAGCTCAAACTCAAGATTATTAAGTTGAAGTGTTGGTCCTGTATGGATGTTCTCAATGCTAGGAGCAGAGAACTCTCGTAGGGATTTTCCAGCCATAGCTTCAAAAATTGATATATGCTCTCTTGATTGATTTGATTCTGATGAATGAATTGGAGTGAATCACAATCAATTTCCAATTTGATAAACCCTGTATAAAATAAACAAAAGAAAAACAAGGGTAAGCCTGCTAAAGCAGCTACCTAGTTTAGATTCTCATCATAAGTTTCCATTTATTAATATGTCTAACTAACTTTTATTTCCTCCCCGACAACGGCGCCAGAAATGCTTGTTGGTAAATCTAACGTCAATATAACATTAGGTGGAATTAATCTCACCTAAGGCTATATGCCATCAGAGAAACTCAATGTGGTTCATCTCTTAACACTACTATGTGATAGGTTGTCATCCCAGCAGCAATGCTAGGAAATGCATATGTGATACTTGTGATATGTGTTGTTTGCAATCTAAGAAAAATAAATATAAAAGGTCTATCCGCAAGCACACAGGACGATTATCAAGGAAAATCATGAGCGAAACAAGATATTCCCCATAATCAATGTCCACGTGTCTTATAAACGGAGGAGGGATTCCAAAGGACTCAACAGGACTGTCACTCCCACGATCTACCACACAGCCCGGAATATAAGGTGCATTCGCAGGTAAATCATATATAAGCACCACGCTTACATAAATATCTTTACCACCTAACCCACTCGAGTATTGAATTAGGCGCTCTACGAATAGATACATATATCTATCATAAACTACATCTATATCAATCATACTATTAGAATAAAGTAAGAACATAGCAAGCAAACACATATTATTAATTAAGTGCAAAGTCATAGATACAAGATAATTCATACCGTAATACTTGAAGATCGAGAACTCTGGGTAGACACACCCAGCTCTAATTGTATCTGTCTACTAATCAACTTGGATGAACTAGAACTAGATGAACTAGAACTAGTAGCTAACTCTAATCTCTAGTGGAGGAACTCTCTTCTACTTCTGCCTGACTTTGGTTTACAATGAATTCGATATCAAGCCTGGGGTCAGAGGGTCTTCTTATATAGTACTTGGCGGTGAACGACAACCCTTGGATCAAACCGACCTTCAACAACGGGATAGATACAACCTCAAAGTCGGTTGTAAACCGACCTAGAAGTCTGAGGCTGACATCATGGCCCCACCTGGTGGCCGGCGAAAATGGCACTGGCGGCCGCCAGTGGCCTTCCTCCTCTTGGCCTCTAGTTCCTTCTGGTGTCTTCTGGTGTCTTCTAGATTGTTTTAGTTCGCTTTTCAGATTGAGTTACTTCACGGTCAAGTCTTGTCATCATATGTCTTGTATATTCTGGAACTTTCTCCATCTTTCTCAGCATTTACCTGTTAAGTCCCTGGAAATACACAATTCAACAAAACTCGTGGAATTTATTAGTTTAAACCTCTATTCTAAGTATATATTCAATTTATGTCCTTATTTCATCTCTTGTTGACATATAGGATAACAGGTGTCAACAGATACTAAGCATGGTAACAAGACTACTTGCAACATAATCTAACATTACTACAGAATCGCTCATCACTACCGCCGGTATCACTGCCGAAATTTAGTCCACCGCCAGCGATGAACCGCACCCGGCGGTGATGAACCGTTCAGCGTGGGGCGACGAAAACTCCACGGGCTTGACTAAATCCGGTAGTGAAGACTCGGATCACCACCGGGTTCAATCGTTCCCCGGCGGTGGTATTGATGGTCACGAGATCACTCGCGGGTTTGAATTAGAACCGAAAAGCGATTTGAAGATTGACACCACCGTCTTTGAATTAGAACCGATAGCGATTAACTTGGGAGGGGAAGCAAAATACAATGTACGTATAAATAGGACTCAGCCCGCGGTTAATTTCTAAGATGAGGGAAACGCAAAATGATAAAAAATTAAGATTGACACGCATCATATTAAACCGATACAAGGAAACAAAGTGAGACCCAAGTTAACGAAAGATAAAGTGATTGACATGCAAATGTTTAACCAACAAACTAATTCATTAGCAAATTAACCACACGGATCATTGTATCTTACACATCCACACAAATCGAGAGAACACATAAATTAACATAAAAAGAAGAGAACCTAGGCCGCCTTCTTGGCCTTCTTGGCCGCCCGCTTGGCCGGCTTCCCGGCGGCCGCCTTCCCCGGCCTCCTCCGGTTTGGTCGGTATCCCTTCGGCGAGGGTACCGGCCGAGAGTCGATCCGGAGGGCGTAGAAGTTGGCCCTCTCCTCGAGGGGCAGATTCACCCTTGGCGGGCCAACGTCGTCGGCCCGGGCCGTTTAGCTTGGTGAGGGCGGCGCGGGCGCTCCACAAAATAACTTCATCTCCTCCGGTGGCGGCCATGTCGACGATCGTGGGCAGCGAGTCCGCTTTCTGTGAGGGGCACGAAAGAGAAGTTAGCGTTGGATAACGGGAGGGGGGGGGGGGGGGGTATAAATGTGGCGTTTCCAAAAGACGGTTCCTCGGAAAAACGTAACCGGCCACCGCTGCGCCCAATGGCCGTCTCCTCGGCACTCAACGGCGATCGTATTTTCCAAAGCACAACCGACGTTAATTGTTTGTTTTTCATAAATTTTACATTGAATAAGTTAAGATTCAAATCAAATTTAAGCGCGATTTAATTTTAATCGCTCTTTCAACTGAAACGAAAACAGATTCGGGGGCCGGAGGGAGCAACACACAAAGAATAATATATATAATTTTTTATTTTATTAATATATAAAAAAAAAATAGAACATATAATAAAAATGATAAAAATATATAAAAAGAGGAAGGCCACCGGCCTAGTCCTCGTCCTCCTCCTCCTCCTCCTCGCTGGCGTCGTCCTTCTTGGCCAAGGCCTTGAGGACGATCCCGGCCAACTCCGCCACCTTGGGGGCGTAGTGGTTGATCTTTGCTTCCAGAGGTGGCTCCACCTTTGGAAGAAGACCATGGCCGTCCGCCAGCTCCTTCAGGTCCCTGAAGGCCGGCCGGAGACGATCGAGGGTGAAATCCCTCTCGATTATCTCCTGGAGGCGGCGCTGATCTTCAAGCCGAACAGCATTGGCCGCCTCCTCTAGCCGGGAGGCCGAACGTCCATGGCACCCGCTTGGGAGGGGGCGGGACATAGGAGTCGTCGGAGGAGGAGTCGGCCACCGGCTCCTTGCCCCCCTCCCTCCGCCGCCTCCATCTCCTCCCCGTGCGCTTGTTGGATCCTCCCGAGCCTGAGGCGGGCATGGTGCTCTGATGACAATGTGGCTTGATTGGGAGTTGGAGAACTGGAAAGGATGATCGCCATGATCAGAGTGTGTGTGCTTAAATAGTGAGGTAGCCGGCTGCTCCACTTCCCCACGATCGAACGCGGCGTCAACGCAACCGCTTGGAATTCCCACGATCGCCGGTTGGAAATCGCACCATCACTCTGATGGCACTACATTTCCCGCGACGGCGGTTTGCGCTTAATTCCTGGGCGTGTTTCCATGGCGGATGACAAGCGGCCCACCTTCATTGATCACCGTCGGGCCCATACGAGAACCGGCGGTGATTAACAAAAAAGGTGAAACAAATAGTTATATCTATAAAAAAATCGATTTATTGAAATCATTACTTTTATCACAGCGTTAATGCATAGAGAGTTCAACTAACCCCGTTAAGCACGCCACGTACACTCCGTATTATAAATTTTCATTTTTTAGTATACATATAGGCTGCCGTGTAGTGTTCACTAAAAGGTCATGTCCTGTGATACGTCACGGCTGCAACCTTGTGAATCGTGTTGCTCTAGTAATATTCACTACCGGTTCCACTTATTTAAACCGACAGTGTATCTGCTTCCCATGAGAAAAGGCTGCGCTCCCTGCTGCTGCGTCGATGGGTTAAATCAATGTCAGTCATAACACTGCCGGGTGAAATTTCAGCACCGGCAGTGATTACGTATATCACTGCCGGGTGTAGTTTCAGAACCGGTAGTGTTTTGCATTGCCAACGGGCGAACACTACGCCCTGACGGCCTCACCACTACGCCATTGCACTGCTGCCACGTTCTCCGTACCACGGCCACGGTGCTTGGTTTATGTCGGTGCCAATTACCCGGCAGTGATCGTCCATATCACTGCCGGGGTGCCATTTGAAACCGGCAGTGATCAGTCATTACCACGACATCTACCTCTAGCCTATAAAAATGGCTAGTGCGGCCCTTAGGTTTGCACTTCAGTTCTCTTTCTTGATACTCTTGATTTAGTTGCCTGTTCTTCTTCCTCGATCTTCTTTGCTACTCTCCACATACATATCTATGGCCTCTCTATGGGAGAAAGCCCTCCATGTACAGATATCGTTCTTATGCATCTTAGGCCACCAAAATGGTTCACAAGAGGTGCTACAAGATTCTTACTGAAGATTGAGCAGCGCCGAAGGTTAGAACCGCCGTGATGTCGACATTCCCATCCGGTTCACTGTGGTTTGGGAGGGTGGATGGCTGGATTTACATGTCCATAAGTGACATGGCATTCTCCGGTGAAGATCATGTTAATCTATGAAAATCTCCTTCAATCCATTTTGGTCTCCTTTGATGATCAAAAGGAGATTTTCATAGATTAAGATGATCTTCTCTTGAGAAGGCCTATACATGCTTTCTTTGGACTAAACCACGGCTTTGCTTGTAAGGCATCCTTGCTGTTGTGGTTTAAATGTAAATCCGAATCATGCCCTCCTTGTAAGATCGACCACAAGAAACCTCAAAAGAGCACCGATGGAACGTCAACGAGCACCGATGGGCTTAAAATCCCATCGGTATTTCATCGGCAAGAATCACATAACCTTCGGCGTTTTTTATTTTTAATGTGTTTGTACACATTGATGATAACATTGATCTCTTCGTGGAAAGGTGTTTGTTATCATATATGTAACTTTTTCAAGGTCTTTGTTATCATATATGTAATCGGTTTGACCCCTCTCTATATATATATGTAATCATGTTCCTTTCCAATGGATGTTTCCATTTATATATATATATATGTATCATACGGGCGCACTTCTTATTTTTTGATGCACTTCTTATTTTCCATGGACGAACATAAATATATAAATGCTCTATGTACTAACCAAAAAGTTGGTAATCATCATTCAAACACACAACTTCGATGTAAAAAAAAAGTCCTGCATTAATCTCACGGCGGTGAAAAAAGACTAAAGCGTCCGTTTGAAATATATCACTTTGCGGATTTTAATAGAGCACCGGCGTGAAAGAGACTACACTACCGGTTTGCAAATATGAAACCGATAGTGATGAGCCTTCTATCGCGTTTATCACATAGGAAAATCTAATAATAAAAATATGGACTAGAAAAACCTAAGATCTTGTGTGGGGGCATAATTTGGGTGTACAAGGTTGTAAAAAAATTCAAGACATTTCTACATTGTGGGAGTAGACATGCTTCACAAAGGTACATGACCCCTTTCATCGGAAGCATGACTTACACAATTACATCCATAAGCTATCTTTTCGGGTCATCTTCGTTCCAAGGTGGTGGTCTCGGCCTCAAACTTTTTCTTAGGCGTGCACATGCCACGTGTGAAGGAACCATGATGTTTGAGATTTTTCGGACAAGGTTTGGTATTTTTTTCAATTAAATTGAATTTCTACATTGTGGCGACCCATGCTTCACAAAGGTAATTTCATCAGGTTGAAGCTGGGGTTACCCACTAAACAGAGCAGTGGTGCCAAAATTTCCCACATGGTCCCATGTGTCCTAGGAGGCAATTTCCCACATGGTCCCATGTGTGTAGGTTGGTGCAAAATTCATGAGTTTTCAAGCTTTAATTAACCTCCTTCTATAACTGTGTTTATCACGTAGGAAAATCTAATAATAAAAATATGGACCCGAGAAAAACCTAAGATCTTGTGTGGGGGCATAATTTGGGTGTACAAGGTTGTAAAAAATTCAAGACATTTCTACATTGTGGGAGTAGACATGCTTCACAAAGGTACATGACCCCTTTCATCGGAAGCATGACCGACAATTACATCCATAAGCTATCTTGGGGTCATCTTCGTTCGGTGTGGTCTCGGCCTCAAACTTTTTCTTAGACGTGCACATGCCACGTGTGAAGGAACCATGATGTTTGAGATTTTTCGGACAAGGTTTGGTATTTTTTTAATTAAAATGAATTTCTACGCGACGACCCCGAGTAATTACAGTTGAACTGGGGTTACCCACTAACAGAGCAGTGGTGCCAAAATTTCCCACATGGTCCCATGTGTCCTAGGAGGCAATTCAATTGTGTGTAGGTTGGTGCAAAATTCATGAGTTTTCAAGCTTTAATTAACCTCCTTCTATCACATTTATCATGTAGGAAAATCTAATAATAAAAATATGGACCGAGAAAAACCTAAGATCTTGTGTGGGGGCATAATTTGGGTGTACAAGATTGTAAAAAAAAATTCAAGACATTTCTACATTGTGGGAGTAGACATGCTTCACAAAGGTACATGACCCCTTTTCAAAGTACAATTAATTTATTACAATTGACACGGTACAACAATCAAAGTGTACAAACACATTAAGAAATAACCACCTCAAAAACACCCTTCTAGCACCTATGACTGAGGTGGTTACAATGCTACACGTTATGCTTACTGATCTAAGTAAGGCGGATGGGACCTCTATGAAGAACCAATGTCTCTCTGTGTCGGCAAAGGCCCGACAGGAGAGGGGGCTCTCATCTCTCGGCGACAAAGCACAAGAATGCATGCTACTTGGCTCCTGCTTTCCGTCTTCCGGTAGTCCATGCAACAATGGTGTTGCACGAGCATCACACCCGACACGTAAAAGCAACGTTGTAGCTTAATCTTCAAAAACACCCTTCTAGTACCTGATGTATACACTTTGTCTACCCATGATAAAATGTTTATGTGGAGGGCTTTCTCCCAAATAGAGGCCATATATGTGGATAGGAAAGTGTGCAAATAAGAAAGAGGTCGGCCGGCGCCGCGGTTCGCCATACATGGCTCTCGGCGGGGGCTATTTTTATAGGCGGTGGTAGGTGGGAATGAGCGGTGGTAGGTGGCAACAGTGTGATCTTATCACCGTGAGCGGGGGTATCGTGTGGTAGGTCGCAACGATTAATCGATCAGCTGTCGGGTCGTAAACGTTTATAACCGGCAATGAACCTATAATGTAACACTGCCGGTGCTACTGCTAAACCGGTAGTGATTAACTATAGAATGGGCGCGCGAGGTGAAAATTTCACATGTCATTTGAACCCCGCGCCATTCGTTCCAGCCTCGACGATATATAATAGCCGGGCGCGGGCGAAATGAAATTTTCCCAGTCATTTCGACCCAGCGCCCCAATCGTTCCCCACTAGCCTCGCCCGGCGAGCACAACCCACCACACACGCCCGCGATCGTCCGTCGCCCCCTCTGCCCCCCTCCATTATGTTCTTCTCAGGCGTCCAAAACGTCACGCCGGCGTCTGCGCCCTTCCACGGTGAGAACTAATTAGTCATTTGGTTCCTCGAGATTTTGCCTATGAGAATGAGATCTAATTCGCCGTTGTTCTCGCCTCGCCTCGCCCGCTTGTTCTTCGTCCACGTCGACGGGGGACCGCCGCTACCGCACCACCGTCTGCGGCCTCCCCGCCGTCCCGTCTCGCCCGACACCATACCTGCCGCGACCTCGAGCTCGATTCCGCCGGAAGAACGCCACATCCGCGCCCTCTACTTCCTTCTAGGGCGCTGCGTCTCGCACCGCCAAGACAAGATAGGAGCGCGGACCGCATGGAAGCTCGGTGAGTGCGTCGGTCCTTTGCCTTTGAGTTGTTCGTTGAAATGCCCGTGTTGATAAATCCAACCTGCTATTTCCTTTTTCTATTTAGATTTTGCTTTCAAAACGATTCGGGACCCTTATATAGGCAATGATTGAATTTTAATTGGTCTATGGTGAACAAATTAGATTTAAACATTGTGGTCATTTACAAAGAATGATTGAAGACATTCTAATGCTCGAAGTGTGATTGAAATGAGATAGATGTTGAAATTAATGAGTTTCGTGGTGTTGAAAATCTTGCCGTACAACATTTCAATGACATAGCATTAACATCCTATTTTGGCTGCATGTATAGGCAAACCATGGCGTGGTATGTAGTGCATGTTGGTCAAGTGCCGGGGATCTATCGAAATCGGGAAGATTGCTTGTTTGCTCAAGTCTCTGGCTACCCCGGTAATTGTTACAAAAATACAAGACTGAAGCTGAAGCTTTTCGGGGCCTACTATGGTGAAAACTTTCACTATCAACCAGCCACGAGATCGATGAGAAGCCTCTCTCCATAGATATGAAGATTAGAAGAATTGCGACTTGTCCTATGAAAGATGTCTTGATTTTATTTATGTCCATTGTGATTGTTTTTCTTATTTGGAAATTGATGTCCTAGGTGGAGTTAGTAGTTGTATGTAACCTTTAAACCATGTAATGTTTTGTCGATTTTAATGTATATATGATGCTTTTATGGGTTTAAAAAAAAGCTGAATTCCACGAATAAATTCAAAAATTTAAAACAAAAACGCCGGGTGGCATGGTCCCGACGGTGAATGAGAAACAAACCGGTAGTGTAACTATACAAAACACTATCGGTTTGAATTACTAACCGTCATCGGCGCATAAAACATCACCGCTCGGCTGCATTAACCAACCGATAGTCTCCACTCTAATTACGCCGGCCGGGTTGAAATCAGCCGGCGGTGTTCACGTAAAGTTCACCGACGGGTCCATAGTAAACCGACATTGTTAGCTCTTGGATACGAGTGTCGTCTCATTCTAACCCGATAGTGACAAATTTACGATTCTGTCGGTTCGTTAAAGCCCGGCGGTGCTCTCAATATCAACTCTGCGGTGACTTCGAACTGCGATGCTTGGATCAAAAATGCTTTGCCGGTCCATGGAACACCCGAAGTGTTCGGTGACGATCTTATTGCCGGTTCGATATCAAACCGGCGGTCTCTCCTCGCAACACCGCCGGTGTTTTGATCGGTAGTGTTTGAACCCCACATCACTACGCTATGGTTACGCGGTTCAGTTTTCGGCGGTGAAGGGGGGTTATGGCCCGGCGGTGATGGACAATTCGTAGTAGTGTAAATCCGCCGCACCATACTAGACATGGTACAAGGTTGCGGTACTTACGGTCGGCGGTCGATGTATCCCCTCGCAGATAGATCAACGACACGACTGGACTTGAAGGGTGGCACGGGCGGGTTGGTTGTATTTGATTTGGTAGATGTTTACAATTGCCGTGTCCCTCTATATTTATATAGGGATGCCAGGACCGGCGATACACGTCTGGATCAGCTTGCGGCGTACGAATGAGAGTTTACTCCTAAACCGACTAAACTTTCTATAGAATATTACTTATTTATTCCTATTTGACTTCCCGAAGGGGGCGTTCGGTTGCCATGCAACCCGAAAAAATTTGGGTTGGAGCTACTGTAGCACATTTCGTTTGTATTTGGTAATTATTGTCCCAACATGCATTAACTAAGTTCAAAAGATTCGTCTCGCACTTTTCAGCTAAACTGTGTAATTAGTTTTGTTATTTACCTATGTTTAGTGATCCATTTATGCGTTAAAAGATTCGATGTGGCGGGTACTCACTTTTTGGGTTTGCTTTTTGCCTTTACATGGAAAGTGAACACCCTCAAACTTTCTTGCCGTCGCTGGATCTCGTGGCCCTCACGGATGCTTCCTGTTGGCGTATGAACTCCGGTCTTTAATCCCATATCTTGCGTGAGGTCCGGTGACTAAATATAGTAAACAATATCTCCTTAATATTCGTTTTATCACTAAAACAAAGCTCCTTTGGCGGACGTGTCCATGCATGATATCTGGCCGGTCTCGTATACACGTATACTTGACATGCACTTCCTTGCCGAATACATAGCATCTCCTTTCACTTGCTTCACCGGGCCAAATATCATGGAGATTTTGGGAGCTCGTGTATGTTGTGAAACGCGTTGTCAGCGGTTAGGACCTTCCCCTCTCCGTCTCTCACGATCACATAGTAGGATGAAAGTAGAACACATAGACACAAGGTGTAGGGAGACTATTCTTTATTCATCTGAATCTTCGTTGATTACAACATAGAGCTCCCACATATATATAGTCCAGCCAAGGCCGGAGAGTTTCGGTAGAGCCCACATACAAACGGACTAGGATTAGGATTCATCCTTCTCCTTTCCTTCTAGGAAAGAGTCCGTGTGTTTTACAACACTCCCCCTGGGCGATTACCACGATATGCATATGCCTCGTCAAAAACTCCATCCGAAAACCCAAAGTGGGAAAAAAACGGTTCTTGGAGAAAAGAGTACATCGCATTCGTTAATTGCATTGCACATGTTGTCTCATTAAAAACCTTGTGTGAGAAACCTTCGAGTAAAAACTCACATAGGAAAAAAAAAAAGAGTACAACATTTAACCTTCTTGGTCATATATTCTTCAAGATATTCCATTCTTCATGAATAGATGTTCATCTTCATAATCTATGCATAAACTTCAATGTTTTAGCAATATGATCTACTTGATCTTTGTAATTCTAGTGGTTTACCTTAAAGGCAGATTTAATAAAATATGCTCCCCCCCTCATAAAGCCAAACTTTAAACTTCATGGTTCAAACCACACTTTTCATAAACGTGTGCAAACTAATGGTATGCGGTACCATAATACTATAACTTTCAAAAGTTGGCTCATAATTCTTCTATGAATTATATGGGTATAAACAAGAGCAATATGCTTCATGCATAATGACCACCTATTAATTGTGCAAAACAAAATATTATCCTTCAGGGTAATAAATCCTTTCGAGAGGATTATGGGGAAATAAATTAATATTCAATATCTTCTAGATAGTGTATCAATCTTATGCTAGAGTTTAGATACTTATAATTAATCCTTAGTGGATTTTCAAATTGTATTCTATAAATCTTCGAGATTTTAATTGTACAAATCCAGCCCTTGCATTTGGCATTTAGGGGATAATTCAATTGCCAAAACCACCATTATTCTCATACCTTCTATGGTATTCTTAGAGGATATCATTAACTTCATGCTAGTTTTTCATACACTTTCTAAGTGTTTTGATGACACCTTCACGGTATTTAAGATTCCTCATTTTCTTTCTCTCGGGTCTATATTTACTTCAGGGGATGAATGGTATTTATTCAAAAATTGACTGGTAAATCCTTCATGGATTAATTCCTTCAAGGATGTACATTCATTCTTAGTGAATTAACAATTCTCTTCTATGAGATACATTCTCTTTGGATCGAGATGAGTGATATACACAATGACATAGTGTTATTCATTTGTAAAATCATTCAATGATTGCAGTCCTTCTAGGATATGCTCTTCTTGAAACTTGAATATTCATTTAGGAATATATATATACCTTAGACTTTAATACTTAGTATGAGATTTCTACAAGTTGCGATTTATATTCTTCGAGAATTATATGGATTTTCATAATCCACTAATTAACTGCATATTCGATATTCATTTGTTTCATTTGCCGGAGATATAGCGTAACATTCATTTCTTCTTAATAGGAGATTCAACCTCAATTGCTTTCTTCATTGACCCGATATAATCGCTACAAGCGATTTTGCCATGGACTTTATTTTTTTTGATCCGGGTTCTCACAAGAGAAACATTCGCAATTAAAGAGGTAGTGTTGTCGACAACTATTTTCTCTTCTCCCAATACTCTCACAATGTGAGAATATTCTATCTCTGTCATTTCCCAAACAAGAGATGGTATATTGTTCTACATACCCAACACTAGTGAGGTGCGCTTATTGTGTTGGATTTCATCTTCATGATGATCCTCTTCATGAGGTGCTCAACCTTCTTCATGAGGCGTTCTCTTCATGAGAATGGAGGAGTTCCATTTCATTTCTATTTAACAAGTATATACTAAACAAGAACCCACAGGCGTCCCCGTAGATTTAGCTTGATAGTATACATAGTTTACTACTAGTAAACACAACTTCTAGTTTATAACTTCAAGTTACTCCTCTCATTTCTAAAAATATCTGGCATATGCTCCGCTTCATGCTTTCACAAGAGCATTAGTCAAACTATTAGTTGACTTAGTGCGTGATAGTTTTTCTAGATCATTTTTCTTCTCTGAAAATAATATTTGGCATTCAAAATAGGCTTTCTCTCCCCCTATTGCCAATATTAGATCTTTAATAGCATACTTCAATAGATATCCCCTATCATGGGCTTAAAACAATTCAAATTCATATATCTCCAACTACAAGTGGAGGCCCATTTATGTATGCTATGATTAGGTTTTATGGGAAATATTCACGCACATATTTAAACATGGGGGTTATTATTCATTATGCAGAGAGCTAGAATACTTAAAGTGCACTTAAGAATGTTCATCATTCCTATAAACTCGAGGATGTTCTCCCCCGGTATGCACAAAACATAGTTTAGAAAAACTATTTCATTCTCTAGCTTCTTTATTATTTAGCCTAATAAATTGATCCAAGTACTCATACAATTAAAAATATGGACCATATACTACAAAAATATAGATACGTAACATACAAGTTCACATGGAATTTCTTCTAGAATTTTCTAATTGCCATTAATGCAAAAAAAAAAAAAAAAAAAAAAACTTAATGCCTTTTCTTCATAAATCCCAAATCATCATAATTGTGTTATCCACTATCTTAGTTCCACAATAATTCATCCCATCAAATGGGTTAGTCTCCATTGAGAATTTCATAACTCACTCCCCTCGATCTTAGGTCGCTCGACCCTAGATCAATCTATTGCTTATGCATACAATGCATCGAAAGCAAAGCATTCCTTAGTTCAACGGGAACCATATAGACATAGCATGCTAGCTAGCCAATTTGATTATGAGGGAAGCACAAAGATAGCTACTAGCCACAATTATAGCTACTATGCTAATATTCATGCAAGAGTTGAGATACTTGTAGCTCAATGAGATACATATGCGGTTGTAATGTGAAACGTTAGAATTCAGTCTAACATAATAGATAACAACAAAATACAAAGCTACAAGCTTACTTGCAATTAGTGCAAATAGAGAAAGTTAACTTCGGCCTAAGGGACGCGGGCGAGAAACTTCAAGTCCTGATACATACACTTTAAAATTGATTTAGGATGGCTATGCCTATTAAATATATATTATCCACATTTTCTTATGCCTTTATCCAAAATTACTCCCCTTTTCATGCCATAACTACTTCAAGTAGTAATTGCTTCAAGCATTATCTATGAATATCAATTCTAATGCATCCATAGAATCCAAATCATACTTCTAGTATTCAATGATTATGACATGAAATTCGCATATCCAATGTACTATTCAGTGTACACCATAGGACTCGGGGTAGAATATAATTTCTAGCTCTCAAAAAAAATTAAATACTTAGGATTATACAATTTCTTGGCTAAATCGATCCTTCTAAGACCAGTTAATATGCCAAGTATAGTCCAACTATTCATGTGCTTTTAGGAAATTCAGTTTTCCATCTACCTACATGGTAGTGATGCACGAAGAACTATAACCTTCGTGGCTAATTAAGGCTTCTTTGCAGAAAAAATAGTACAAAATTTATTTTGATAGGCAATAGGCAATTTGTTTATATGTGAAAACATATAAATCTAATTTATTCCATGAGAAGTTCACACATATTACTTCAAGTAATTGCAACTAAGAATATTAAACGTTTCATATTAGTCTTCAAGCTAACAAATTAACCATTAACCACTTAATTCAACGGGAATTAAAACTTAATGCACCACCATCAATACTATTAATACTAACGTGTATAAACTTCAAAGATAATAAGCACATGATTTAAGTTCTTCTTCAAGAGAAACTTTTATGTGTTCCAAATAATATACATTCTTGCATGTCGTGATTGACAAGGGGTAGCTTCATGCTTTTATATTCAATAGTTATGATATGTAGTCACACGCCTTCAAGAAGTGTAACATATGCAAGCCATATATTCAAAATTATTGCAATTGATAATATCCTGTTCATAAAGTCGTCTAAAAATTCTAACTCAATTTTCAATTTGAGTAATTTCTAATGGTAAATTCAAATACTTCATGTATTATATTGCTCTTTGATATTCTATACTCAAGAGATATTTCTTCTAGAATATAGTTTGATAAAATTTTATTTACCATCTTGTCTTCTAGACATTTAATACAAAGCTTCAAGCTATTTTCATAGAGCAGAGTTAAACATACAAGCTTGAAAATTCAACTTTCAATACAATATGATATTCCGTAATCATAATATTAGGATTTTACTCATGCATTGAGTCCCACAATGTATTTGTTACTTCTATCGCCATTTACTCATTCTAGAGAGTAATTCGAAAATATATATACTGAGTTTACTACACTTCAATGGTAGCAAAATATTCTACATGGATTTAATAATGACCGTAACAAATACTTTTACTTTCGGAGTAATTCAGGATATTTTCTCTTCTTTTAAGGCATGCATATTAACATAACATGGATCATGTGCATATAAGTTTACTACATGTAAACGAAGTAGCAAGGTGCAAAAAAAATAGTGGATGGTTACTTAAAATATTCTTAGAAGCATCCTAGCATTTTTCAGGATTATGGTATATGCAAATTTATACCAAGCACATTCATTCATCTCAAAAATTCTTATGCTAGGAAACAAAATATGAGCCTCTCAATGGTGATAAGTCTAAGGTCTGCAGGATTTAGAGAGCTCATAAATCTTGTACCATGTGTTTATCATCATGATTAATGCATTTAAAAGAAATAAGCGTAAACACATGATGAACATAAATAAAGTACTGCAAATCTATAACTTTCAAAAATATATGGTACATATTCTTCAAGAATATATACATAATAATAATCTACACGATTATACGGGAGGTACTGGTGGCGTGCAGGCCGCGGTGACTTCGAACCGGCCGTGCGTACACACTGTGGGCGTGGGTTTTGACTACAAGACATGTAGCAAACGTATTTATATGGGCCATATTGCTGCAAATAGCTTCAGGGTTGCGCGTGACGGCAACTCGGGTTCACTAGAAGTAGCGGCGGCTGCATCATGGGGCGGCTGCTAGTGTGATGGCTTATAGGCCAGCGACCGCGGGTCCGTGTGTAGATGAGAATTGGCAGCCTCGGCGTGCTGGCTGGCGAGTGTTGCGTGTAAGGACAACGACCATGTTGATCTGCATGTTGAAAAACTTGAGATCAATCTGCTAGATGGACGATCAATCGTACATCGATCTCTATGCCATGGCTGCTATGCCAGGTGATGCAAAGATCATGTCGTTGCCTTCTGCTTTGTTCTACGTGCATATTAGACAAACGAGCTTATACGATCTCGTGGCCCCATGCATGCAACACAAAAACGAGTTGGCGATCAAGGTCGACACAAGTAGATTGGAAAAATAAATCTGATATTCGATGCGGGCGTATATCAATCTATGATTTCGAATCAAATCATATATTTGTACTGCATGTACTGCTTGCTCAATGATTGCCACATCTACTTAGGCGGCGCCGTAAACTCCATGGCGTTTAGGCCCTTTATCAACCCTATATGCAAAATCCGGTGAAGGATGCACCGTTCATCTACGTATGCATGTATGTGTTCCGTATATATACTTCCAGTACTATTCAACATGCAAATTTAAGACGCATCTAGACCAGCTCGATGGCGGGCGTAAGCAATCTACAAGATATTTTTCATACCTTCGGTTCTTGAATTCGGGCGAAGGCTGTCGCGAAGGACAGTTCGGCTAGGCCGTGGAGACCTGCCGGCGTGACGATGAGTCGATGCAGTGCAGATTAGTAGCAGGTAGAGGTAGCAGATCCGTTCCGCTAACAACGTCGGGGATGTCGACGTCGTGCGGGCGTAGTTGCTTTAGCGGGGACGCCGGCACGAAGTCCGGTGCCGGGATCGGGCGGGCGGCTTCAACGGCGATGTCGACGAAAGAGCTTGTCGTCTTGATAACGTGTTGTGAAACGCGTTGTCGTGGTTAGGACCTTCCCTCTCCGTCTCTCACGATCACATAGTAGGATGAAAGTAGAACACATAGACACAAGGTGTAGGGAGACTATTCTTTATTCATCTGAATCTTCGTTGATTACAACATAGAGCTCCCACATATATATAGTCCAGCCAAGGCCGGAGAGTTTCGGTAAGAGCCCACATACAAACGGACTAGGATTAGGATTCATCCTTCTCCTTTCCTTCTAGGAAAGAGTCCGTGTGTTTTACAACAGTGTATACAGATGCACTCGAACCTTGGCTTTATCGAAAGCAACCATGAGTTGTAGCGCATGGACTTTCTTAAGAGTTTCCATGTATTGAGCCTTGCCAATGCTCTTTTATTTTCCTTTCAAATCGGGGCGCTCTCTTGTTCGCCATGATTTCTTGGCCATTCTTCCTTAACCAAAATCTAGTGTTAACATAGGCCCCCAAAGTTCGAGTATGAATTTTCATGCTTCGAACTTGTTTCGATCAGCCGTCTTCCATGATGCACCATCGTTGGTGGGTATCCTTTCCTCTTCAACACACTAACTTGGAAGGACAGCCCTCACCATATTCTCACACTTCTGCATGTAAGCCCGTAAACAATGATTCTCCAATACATGTGGAAATAGGTCAACAACAAAAGCATATGCGTATAAATGTCATAATCCTACCCATTTTCTGTTGATCAAGTGATGCCGCAATGCCGATCACATTTCAAGAGTATCATGCCTATAACTTAAATCTCTTCAAAAACTTGAATAAAATGGTATTTTACTCATCCATCTATCTCTTCAACCATGCGGCTTTTAGTTTGTGCTAAGTCCTCGTGGCAATTGCAAAATAGAAAAGCCAAAGAATAGCTTATCTTTCATCCTTTGATTACTTTCCTTCCGGAGTTTTTATTTATTTATATTTATCTTATCACTATAAAATTGCATCACATAATATTGCAATGCCAAAAATTGAACCATAAGGAGATACAAGTAATATACTTAGGTCAAGAAGTGCAAGTGAATATTTTCTTTGTATTTTATTTTCCTTGTACATGTCACTCTCTCTAATCATCTTAAAACTATGAGGCTATTGGGCCTTCGCCATCTTTTCATTGTTATTCGCGATCACTTGATCGTCATTTTTCTCTTTATGGCGGGCATCGGAGTACCCATTGTTTTAATCTTGGCGGACACGTGTCCGTCGTTTTTCTCAGTATAATATATTTTTTAGAATAGCCTCATATCTTATTCTAATCAAAGAGAGAATGTCCACGCCTCATCAAGGAATTTATTATTTATAACGTGTATGTGATTCTTGATCTTGGGAATATGACTATAATCTCACTAGCGGTCACAACAGTTCGACAAAGCTCAATATGACATCAAGCAAATTTTATTTTATTATTTTACAAAATTCTCCGGATCTCAAGTATCTCTTAGAACAATGTCATAGCAAATTCTATTTCCGTTCAGATTTCACGACCACTTCAGACAAAGCTCAAACTTTATGCAACCCACAAATTTCAAAGATTTTAGGACAAATATCATTACCACTAAACCCAACTCTTAAAGAGATCAAAGTTATAAACTAGACATGGGTGAAACATAAAACAGAGCATCTATTTATCATCTCAACAATGGATAGACTAAAACATTTATAACACATATAGAGTGGAATTATTCTTAAAATTTTAATTTCAATCAACAGTTTTGCATTCTTAACATTTTCAATTTCAGACATTAAAACTGCTGGAGAAATAAGAAGAGAGTTTGCACAAACCACCGTTGAAGGCGAAGGAGCCAAGGGAAATCATTCATTTTGTCCTCCTTCATGATGAATCGTTCAAAGATCTTGTTCGACATTGGCTCCCCACATCTGCATGTACGCCCTTCCATTTTTTTGGCCGACGAAGATGCTATAATTCCTTTTATTACCTTGGAATCGGCCGTTGCAGTCTGAAGCTTAAACTGAACGCAGTTTGATATCTGTGACTTCTCTGATATGAGCTTATCTCCGATATTTATTTCTATTCGGTCAGTTCTGTATTTGATCATGGCTTCAATTTTTTGGCTCCCTGTGACCTTGGGCCTCATAACTTTTAGTGGCTGGACATGCAACTTTCATGTATATGTATACATATACATCTTCGTTTCGCTCCTTGCCGGCAACCACGTCAAGTGTATATGCTGTAGTCGAAACTTCCTCACAGAAGAGGAGAGTCATTTGATAGGAGCCCCTTTTCTTCAATAACGCCATGCTGTACAGTTCCTTCATAACTGCATTGCAACAGATGCCTTGATTTGATGACCGAATAACATGAATGTTAAGACTGGTCTTTTGTTGATGCCTCGATCTTCCAACACTGAGCCGGTAAGTATCCCTGTTTATAGCATTGCTCGCTATTTCCTTACCGATAGCCGGCTTTTCCCATTGTACGTGTGTGTAATACACGCATGTCACCATAACACATTAGCTTTTCTTTTAACACCAAGAACCGATTTTTCTCAGTGATAATAATTCTCAGCCAACGGTCTTCTATCAGCTATCAAGTTGCCAACGTCCTGATGCAAGCTCTCATGACAACTATGGTGTTCCCACTAAAAATTGTTGTAAGAGCTGACTGTTTGGATTGGCTGTTGATCCTGGTAATAGGTACTAACAGGACCTTCTCTCCACTCTCTTTCGAGAAGCATTCTACACCATCATACTTTCGAACGATGTTCGCAGCAGCGACACTTACTGAGTCATCGGCTTAAATTATTTCAACATCATTTGTCCCACTAAATTAAAATTTGATGCATGGTAGACGGACGCAGCAATTAACATGAATCCAATCCCTTCCAAGAAGCAGGCTGTAGGATCCCTTCTTTACCGTAGATCCACAAAGAAGGTAGTGATCAAAGTCTTCGAGCCGATCATTAACTCAACGTGAACGGCTCCGTGGGTGTCACGGATTGCCAGCAAAAATCTCTAAGCACGATGTCTGTCTTTAGCAAATCCTCCTTGGTCATCTCCAGCTTTGAAAGTTGTATATGGCATAATATTAAAGGCAGCACCTCCATCAACAAACATGTTGGTCAAGGGCCTTCTATCGGCGAGTCCCTTCGTGTAAAGAGACCTTAGATGGTTGTGTTTTTCTGGGCCTGTCGAACACCGCTTGTCTTGATAGAGCCAATTGTCCCGGGAGATTGATCATTTCTTGGTTGTCAAATCAGAATAGGCCTCTTCATCTGAATAAGCATCCTCTTCCACAAAGTGGCCTGATGCGTAGGAGCTGCAAACTCTATCGGGATGTAGAAAACCATGCCAACGTCTGTCGAACGCCCACTTGCCGAACACTCCTCTGCCGAATGGTCGGTTTCTTGAGTTTTCTTCTTTGGGCGCCACACTTTCTTGCGTTCGGCCGCTGCTTCCTTGAGCTCCCTGTTCCTGATGCGTTGAACCCTTCTCCTCTGATTCTTCCTCAAACCTGGAGGGCACCATTATCCCTTTTGCCATATATACTCTTGAAGAGAATCCAGATTATCTTGGTCTTCATAGTCTTCATAGTTGGCCCACGCTGGTTGGCAACTCTTTTGCTGCTATGTGAAAGTCATGATAGCAAAGCTGGCGTGAATACACTGTAGAGGGACGAAGATACACTCGGCAGCATACTGATACATGCGCGCGACGGGCTCAGGCCCCCGAAAGTGTAGTCGATGTAGGAGATGCCGGCGTACTTATCTCCTGGATGTTCGTTGTACAATTCACGCGGCGACTTGATGACGGGCGAGCAGGATTTTCTGTGTCCTTAGCTTCCGACATCCATGCAAACGCCAGAATTTGCTTGTCCATAGCATGAATTGTTCCTGAGCCGACTTGACTCTGATTTCAATACCATGAATAAATGGCTCGACCATGATTGCGGGCTCCGTCAGATCTCCCCCAGATTGTTCCTTCGGCTGCTTGACTTCATAATCTGGCCGATTGCCCATGGCTTTCTTTGGTTTGTGTGACCACCGACCACCATCTAACTGATTATCAGCAAGAGGATGATGCAGTATTACTGATCAGGATGTTTAATGACCACTCCGTATAACACCCGTTCTTTGGTGACGCAATCTAGTTCGTTGTTGAGCCTCCTTGCATCTCAGTCAGTTTTATCTTGCACATGACTTGCCCATTGCTTTGGTCTGATATATCGTGACGACCAAGCCGATATGCTCAGTTGATGCTTTATCGTCGGCTTTTGTTTCCATAATTTAGGATTATATACTTTTCTGCTCGTATGATGAACTCCTTGAATAACCGATTCCACTATCCATCTGCTGATTCACGTGCATTAGTAGTCTTGGCATTCGTTTGCTTCAATCGGGAGGTAAATAATTCTAGACTGAAGATCAAGTAGTAGATGGGCACCAATGAATCCCCAGCATTAATCAAATATTCAGTCGTGTAGTTGCGGGCCTGATGATGGTAAAGCCGATCGATCCCTGGGTACTGTAGCTGCATCCATTGCCTGGTATATCTTTTCGTGCTGTAACTAGGACAGCTGTAGTCTGTCATCGGCTAACCGTACTGAAACTGCTATTTGCCCGGAGCTTTCGCTTAATAAAATATTTCCATCGGTAAAATACTTCATCTCCTCTTACCTTGAACGCTGATACTCCTGTGTAAGCAGATAGCAGAATTGGCAGATTCATCGAGATCAACAATCGACTTCTGAGGTCTTGGAGCCGATGGAGGAGCAATTAGTAGAAGACAGAAGCACGTGACCAGAGTAATCAGACTTCATACGTTTGCCCTGACTTGCCGATCCAAATATGATATGTTGTTTTTCACTCCAATGTAGTCCAAGCACGTGATGTATTCTGAATATGCTTGCTTCCATGAAATTATTTCCTTTTCTTTGTCGTGCAAGACTCCTGCTGTATACACCTCGTTGATAGCTTGATGACAGATTTTTTTAGTAGCCGATGCATTTCCTTATGAATGACATCAGCTGTCTGCATGCATTGAATGATAATTCCTCTTTCTTTTGTCACCTGACTACCTCAGATAAGATCGTGTTGTTCTCTAACCAAGGAGCGGATGAACCTATTTAACCGTCTCTGGTAACTGCCATGGGAAGAAGAGACTGGTACCAGGGTGATGAGCCTGTGCAAGGGTGAGCAGAATAATCAGAGACGATATTCTTTTGGCTATCAGCCGTCAGTTGTCGAATGATGCAGAGAGTACCATATATAGACTATCTTCAGTTGCCGAATGATGTACATAGCAAGCGCACTATCATTTGGCAAACCATAGTGTCATTCGGCACACCATAGGCTTTGTGCTTTTCCTCATCTATCATCAACTTGTGACTTAGCCGGTCATGTTGATCTCTTGAATCTTCTATTAGCTTCTTGTACATCAACGCATATGATACTCGTTCACCAGTTATCATGTATCAGGGGTCGATACTTACTGAACCGATGATTTTTTTCTGTCGGCAGCTCCATCTGATTTGTAAACAATCAACGTGTGTTTTTATTCAGTAGCAAGATGAAGAAGCCACCCTTGATCTAAAAGCAACAGAGAACCGAGATATAAATATCCCATTGTGGCTACAGATTCCTCCTTGATTAGCCAGGATATTTAGACTCAGCTTCTTCCCGAATCAGCTTCTGGACAGCAATACTTGGTAACCAGCTTGCTTTTCCTGAATCAAGCCAGCTTTTTCTGAATCACGATGGCCCCCCAGGCCAATCTTTATGCATTTTGTCTTGGTCAATTAGCTTCAGATGGCTTCGTCGTTTGATGCATCAATTCGATTGTGCACTGAGCTAATACTGGCCCCCAGCTAATCTTCATGTATTTAGTTTCGGCCAATCAGCTCTATGTTTGACCATGGCCTTGTATACCCCACGGGCTGCTTGCTGTATCATGTCTTGTTCTTCCGCCACGAGGTGTCCAACTTCCTGTACTAACATTGGCCTTGAAACTTGCTTTAGAATTTTCATCAAACATCTTCCCGCCGGCCAGATGCAACACCGATCAAGACCAGTTTATCCTCCTGATGGGCTTGGTGATACGATAACTCGTTTGTTAGCCGAGTCAATTATGTGCCAGGTTAAAACTCCTCATTTTCATGATTCTCCATAGCCGTCAGCAGATCCGATTGTGCTCACGCAGTCATTTGCGCGACACGTTGGATGTCTTCAAGATGCATGTATCCTCCATCTTTACCTTTTCCAAGATAGACAATGCTTTTTTATTCGGCAACGAGTATATTCATCTAGCTCTTGTTCCGTACAGCACTTCGATCTTTTTCTTCTTCATTTTCTTTTTCATGCCTGCCGAACAAAAAGTATCCCCTCGTAAGAGCCTTCATACTGATGGAAAAGATATCTGGTTGATGGAGCACGAGCTGATCGCACAGTGTGATCTGGAAGCTAATAAGTATTCAGAAAATAACGTGACTTCGATCAGATGATTGTGGTCCCACTGGGCGTGCCAAAAAGTGTGTTGGCGTAAAAACCTGACTCCTGCGCGCACACAGCGACAAGCCGGAATAGCTGGCTTTTACTCGACTGCCCGAAAGTGTCTTGATCCGTGGCGTGCCAGTCAATTTGACCTGCTAATTGAAAAAAGGAGATAAACGTGAGATCTGGAACATGCCTGTGTGACCAAGGCAGTTCCCCATGTATGGCTCTAAGGCGGTTGTGACGACATATAGCTATGAGAGCTATCTGTCGATAAATAATGAATGCATTTGGTAAGCATGTACAAAGATGTAATGTAATAACAGTTGTCGAATGATCATAAGAAGACATGTTTGAACAAATAAAGAAGACATGGAACAAAAAAGCGGGTAACTCACAAATATAAACCTAATCTAAATGACACATGCATAGGTTTCATCCAACTAGTCTGCGCGCACGTCTAGCCTTCCTAAACCCGTCCGGCTTAAACCCTTGCAAGCTAATCAACCGTATGATACGACTTTGCTACAGATCTAAACCACTTACCACGACTAGATCAATCCACCGTATGATCCAATCTAACCATGATAAGCTAAAAGCACGCATACATCTAAATAGATCTATAGATACTCATTACTCGCTGAGGTGTATGCATTGACAAGTAAAGAACACATGCAAACCTAATCTAAAGCAAAGCCAGAGATTTATACCAATCAGTCTAACAGCAATCCACCGCATGATACACTTTGCAACAAGCTAATCCACCGCATGATACGGCTTGCCGACTTAACCGTCCTAAACCCTCTTCGTCCCTAACAGCAATCCAACGCGCGATGATACCTTTGCAACAGGCTAATCCACCGCATGATACGGTCTGCCAACTAGACTCTAACGATAGGTAGACTCACACACGCAACTTACAAGTAAACACATAACTGAGTTCGGCAAGCTTGCCGAATCAGGGTCCATGAAGAAGGAACTCACACGCAAAACCTTAGCCTGCCGCTGACAACTCATGACTAAGCGCTTGAACCCAAGAATACGTGACAACTTAGATTGATCTATGCTCGGCTATGATAAACGAATAGATCTAATGACAAACTAAGATAAACATTGATAGCTTTGATGACAATTATATCTAACAAAAGATGAAGCCGAGCCAAACCAATCTAAATTGGGCAAAAGTGTGTGCAATCATAATGAAAACAATAAATAAATGAAAGCATGCACCACTTGGTAACTTAATGAATTCACGGATTGCCAAATCCGATGAAGCCGATAACTAGCTCCAAGCTAGACCTTAGCCTGCCGCCGCGACTCATGATCTAACAAAGAGAACCCTCTTGCTCCATAGCCTAAATCCGCCACACGATACTAAGCATGGTAACAAAACTACTTGCAACATAATCTAAATCCGCCGCCGCGATACTAGACATGGTACAAGTTGCGGTACTTTTGGATGTCGGCGGGTCGATATATCCCCTCGCAGTAGATCGACGACACACGACTGGACTCGAAGGATGGCACGGAGCCATGGCAGGGAGCCAGGTTGGTTGTATTTGATTTGGTAGATGTTTACAATTGCCGTGTCCCTCTACATTTATAGGGATGCCAGGACTTCGGCGATACACGTACGGATCAGCTTGCCGCGTACGAATGAGAGTTTACTCCTAAACTGACTAAACTTTCTATAGAATATTACTTATTTATTCCTATTTGACTTTCCGAATAAACTTTCTTGCCGTCGCTGGATCTCGTGGCCCTCACGGATGCTTCCTGTTGACGTATGAACTCCGGTCTTTAATCCCATATCTTGGATGAGGTCCGGTGACTAAATATAGTAAACAATATCTCCTTAATATTCGTTTTATCACTAAAACAAAGCTCCTTTGGCGGACGTGTCCATGCATGATATCTGGCCGGTCTCGTATACACGTATACTTGACATGCACTTCCTTGCCGAATACACAGCATCTCCTTGCACTTGCTTCACCGGGCCAAATATCATGGAGATTCTGGGAGCTCGTGTATACAGATGCACTCGAACCTTGGCGTTATCGAGCAACCATGAGTTGTAGCGCATGGACTTTCTTAAGAGTTTCCATGTATTGAGCCTTGCCGAATGCTCTTTTATTTTCGTTTCAAATCGGCACTCTCTTGTTCGCCATGATTTCTTGGCGAGTCTTTCTTAACCAAAATCTGGTGTTAACAACTCCCCATATCATTGGTGTTTTTTTTTACATAATTCAATAAAATGATGTACTAATTCATATTTTCTGAATGACAACACAAAATGAAGCACAACTAGATCCTACCGTCAGAAATCGCAGCACTGCAAGAGGAGTTGGCCAAATTCATCAAGGATGAGGTAGTGTCTAATCTGGTCCATTTTTCATTACAAAGTCTGTGTTGTTTGCAGATCAGTATGGGCGTACGCTATCAATAGACTACTGTAATTTCTTGTTGATGTTGTGGGAGATCTGTACATGTAAGCTATTTTTTACCTATTTAACTACTTGCCTGCTGACCAAGACCATATGATCTAAATATGTGAGCTACTATAATCAAGTATACGACTTGGCTGCTGACCAAGACCCCCGTGATCTGAACATGTGATTATTGATAATGTTTTGATAAACCTAACATTCTATGTTGTTGTAATTACCTGTCATTCTAATTTCCGAACACTACCAGCTACCACAAACCGGCACTATAGTCATAGCTATCACTGCCAGACGTCCAAAAAACCAGTAGTGTGACTGCCTACAAAACTGTAGGTTTTGAAACAACCCGGTGGTGTCGGCACAACCAACACTTTCAGTTCCATGTCCAACCGGCAGTGCGAGCGGAAACAACATTGTTGGTTTATCCACGGCCGACAATGTTCTGTCCTCTAGCACTGACGGTTTTGATACACACCAAAAGTGTTTTGTTCTTTAACACTGCTGGCCCGATTGTAAACCGGTAGTGTTATTTCAACTCATTCTACTAGGTGGTATTGACACTCGACGGTATTGGTTCAAATCACCACCGGTGTTTTGACCTGGTAGTGATTTGAACCCCACATCACTGCCGCTTTGGTTCTGCCGGTTCATTTTCCGATAGTGAAGTGGGGGTTTGAGCCCAGCCGTGACATACGAATCTGTAGTAGTGAATGGCACTCAGGGCACTAGGAAAGCAGAAAAGAGAAGGCTCGAGAACAGGAGGAATGGAGGAATCAAATGGGAGAGGGTGTGTTTTAGCGCCAGGTAGAGCTAATGGGCAGAGGGGCGATCGAGGTGGAAGGGAAACCAGTCTGGCCTATTTATAGGTCGACCATGGTGGCTCCTCGGTGAGATATTTCACTCACTGGTGTGCTTATCCGCATGCAGCGGGTTGGTGCCAACTAGCTATGGCGGTGCGACATAGTGCACCCGTGAGCAAGTGCCCCACTAATCGGGCTTCTACCTTATCCCTAGCCATACAGATATGGCTGGCTCGCCACCACGTGTCAAGGTGGTTCAGTGAGAGTGGGGGCACGGGAAAGGGAGAGAGGGGGGAGAGCGGGCATGTGGGGCATTGCGATCTCGAGCTTAGTCCGGTAATGGCATCATGGAGGCACTACACAACGACATGGTATTGGCGTCGTCATTGCGGTGGGGAGGCGACCGTGTTGACCCCCCGGGTCCCACCTATGTTATCTCTACTGGTATTTTGAAAAATCTCAGTGGCCATCGATAAATGGGAATATCGGATATATCGGAAATTTATTGGTGATGGAAAACAAATCAGGAAAATTTAGTCAAAAAAATATTGATTTTATTCAGGAAAACACAAAGATCATTTCTAAACCATTTATCATGAAAAACTAAATGAAACATATTATCAAATTGCCTATTCAAAGAGGAAGATAGCGACACGTCTCAAACGGGTGATTTTGTTGTGGCAGTGGCAACTTGAACCTAGAAGAGACGAGGATAGAAAATGAAGCATGGATTATGGTTAGAGTATTGGGTAGGGTTTTGGCGTATGCTTGGATGGACAAATTTCAAAATTTTAAAAATTTCAAATGATAAATGAAAAATTTTGGACCCAACCGTAAACAGGATATCTCGAAAAATTTCGGATTTTTTAGGTGGCCCAGATTTTTTTTCTCTGCTCCCATCCCACGCGTCGATGAGAGGGGGGAGGGAAGGTGAAGCTGGCTGAGGCGGACAAATTGGACCGGCTCATGCCAAAGAGGGGAACAATATATTCATGTGCATCTATTCTAGGATTACCAACATATGCTCAACCACACAAACACTTAATCAACCAAGCAATGCAGCACTCAAGTTTCTATTTCTACATCAAAATTGTCCCTAGTTATTTGTGGTCTAGGTGAGTAAAGTTTTTATATTTAAGAAAACTTTAAATTTTTAGTGGTTTTCAAAATAGGTTGAAATTTTGGGGTGTACCTTAGCTTCAGGTCGCGATACATGTGTGTTGGTGTAGATGTAGATGGCATCAGCATGTCCATCATCTGTGCTGCCATTAGGATTGATCAAAGCAACTTGTAGAATCGATTGTCCTGCATGTTCAATTGGAAGAAAGCAAAATAAGCATCAACGCATACAAGTCAGAATGTCCCCGTTCATCAGTTTTACAAATGCAAAGAATATCAGAACCTGGTGAGGTCCTTCTTAATGTAACATGCAAGTCCTCCTGATTAAGTGATTATAACCGAAAAAAGGTTGCACGGTTCTGAGCAACGCCACGGGGCCAGTTGTATGACCATACGTACATCATTTGAGAGCGAACATTGTGGAAATTTGTCGAGAGTGATATGCACAGTTGACAGTTCCACACACGGAAACCTTGAGTGGAGGGTAAAGCACTGAGGTCGATCGACGTATGTATTACGTCTCGGAGATCGTTGAAATCAACTGCTATATAGACACGCCATAGGAATAAACAGTGTCAAGTCGACGGTTCACAACTAAGCTTGGAAATTTGGACAGGAAAGCTCGGTGCAAAAGCAGAACCTGAAGCTGACGGCGAGAATTTTTATGCAAAGGTGAGTACGTGGAGCAAAAGCAGAACGCGAATTTTATGCGAAGCATAATGAAAAACATAAAAGAAGACTATTAGGCCCTGCTATGGTACAATGATTACTCCCGCTGTTAACACATCAACAATCTAATTATACAAGTTTCAAACAAAAATGCTGTACAGAGACGGTCACAGTGTGATATAATTATCATACACACCTCTACGTACATTGTCATTTATAAAAACTAAAAATTCATTAAAAGACAGGTGCTCAGGTCACAACATCACCAATGACCCAATACGCACGGTACAACTTTCTTGTCCATATAAAACCATTTCTCAGTGCTCCACGTGCCTATCCATCACAAACAAATCTAATAGAGCATCTCCAATAGGGCACCAATATTTTGTCCCTAATAGCATAAAATGGTATTCGTGATCACCGATACTGCTTTTTTAAATATTGGGGAGATGCTCCATATCACTAATAATCTCCCCCAGTACGTGAGACGATACTAAAAAAAAAATTTTGCAATGCATTTCCAATTTATTAATAATGGTGGTTTTTTTGAAATTCGCCATGGTAAATGCCTTTATTAACCGTGGTTGTTTTTTTTTAATTTGTCGTGGTGGTTATAAAAAAGTTGCCATGGTAATAAGGCCCAGACATACCGCAAACCCTAACGACAAAAGCCCATGTCGGCCTGATATCCTTCATTTTGTATATAAACCAGTCCTATGGTTTCAATCCCTCTCTCTCTCTCTCTCTCTCTCTCTCTCTCTCCCCACCCCTCAACCGCCAACTCCTCTCTCTCTGCCCTGCCAACTCCCTCTCCCCCCTGCCAACTCCCGGTCAGCCCATGTCGGGGGCGTGGGTGCTCCTCCCAGGCGGCGGTGGCACAAGGGCGTGCCGCAGTGGTGGTGCAAAGCGCCCGAGCTTCGCACAAGGATGCACGAGATCCATACTAGGACGGCCCCCACCTCTGACGACAACACTCCGTCATGATGTGCGGCAGCCAAGGCTGGAATGGCGCCATGGAGGCCAGTCGTCGCGGATCTGGCGGCAGCGGCGCACAGCAGTGGCGGCACTCAATAGGGGCGGCCCACAGCTGCAGCCAGGCCCAGATCCAGGCCCGTTAGGGTGGGTTTTTTCTTTTTTTTGTTAGATTAGCCGGGGCGGTTTTTGAAAACCACCACGGTTAATCGGTGATTAACCTTGACCTTTGCTTCGTGGCGGATGTAAAAATTGCCATGGTAAATGCAAAAAACCACCATGGAAGTTATTTTGTGTACTACTGGGACCCACTATGTCAGGTTGTAATTTATCTATTTTTTTCATTCCTTTTCTTTCTCTTGACCATGCGAGCAGATCACGTTCACGTCAGCCTAATTGGCCAGACACTAGCCCCGCCGTCCACAACCCTGCCATGGAGCCCAAGCCATGGAGCCCATCAGCCTGTTCGGCCCCAGCCATGGCCATGGCCGCGACTCCACGAGTCATGAGCTCAACTGGCGCAACAATGTTTCTGGTGCCCATCCGACAATAGTGGGTGGAGCGAGGCGGCTGACGCTCCCTGCAAGAAGCAGTTGTGGTCATAGAGTTGATGGCGGATGCACACCCTAGAAGTGGCGCTCGTGCCTAGCCGTGTCCCTCGAGATGCAACTCCCTTTTATTTTTTTTTGGCTTTTTTTGTATGATAATACAAATTTTTCATTAATATGTTATCTTTATTAGTAAATATGTCTGTGCATTGCAACGGGGTGTATAATAATAATTTATCGGATGATCAATACATCTATTAAACAATCTATAGCGCTTGAAGATTTATGTGAAGCTCTTTCCGAATTCCTCTATTCCAATATGTGCCTGATTTGTTTAATTGATTGTAATCAGTCTTTTTATATGATTTTTAATATGGAAGAGTTTGTTTCATGAACGTTTTTTCATGGGAAACAATTTTTTTCTTTGTTGTATATTTTTTTTCGCGAAAACCGAAACGTTTTGTTTTGTGCCATATAGAAAAGGGGATGGTGTTTTGTTTTTAGCGGTATATGTTTTCTATTCTCGAAACATTTTTTTTCTTTTCTTGCCATATGTATTTTTATACTTTTATATATTTCTAAACCTTTTTGTTTTTTGTCGTGAGCTTCTTTTACCATATAATTATAAGGGTGGGGGCGGGTTGATTTTTGGGGAACGGAAATGTTTTGTGTGTCGGACTTGTATAGGTGGATCAAAAATTTTGTCGCACCGACTTGATCTTATGCAAAATTTTTTGTAGCTAGATGGAAACTCTTTTTATTTTTCCCTGGACTCTACGGGTGGTGGACAGTCCCATGAGTCTCTACGGGCGGTGGACCGAAAAAAAGGGTGAACTGAAATTTTCTCGCTTTATTAGTATAGGTATAGATATAGATTCTCTCCATGTACAATTTTTTCATGACATGTTATTGTTGTCGGATTGAATTACTCTTTCAATGTCTAAATCACTCTTGACTTGGTTGGCCATATGCGATGAATAATTCTAGCCCATGCTTGACGGAATCCTTTGGGGTGTCTATATCAATTAATTTTGTCCGCCTTCCTGTGTGGCAGGTGCATATCACTCTTGTCAAATTTCCACAATGTCCCTCTCAAATAATGTGCTCTGGACAATCAATTTTACAGGATACTTCGATGAATTCACTTAGCTGGTATGCGCTCTATTTCGACCAGTGTTTAATTGTTCTATGCACAAAAGTCCTTGTGTGTCTGTCACTGGATCAAGACAACTTTCTGCAATGTCCCTCTCACAAATGAAGTAAGGTCTCTCTATATGTATGATCACTATTCAAAACTGCCTGGCTGAGCATGGTTTTAGACTGTCGAGTGTGATAATACAACTTTCTGTGGTACTGCAGGCTACAGCTAGTTCAAGAGTTCAACCACGCCAGGTTTTGATTTCCTGTCCCCACCTGCACTTTTGCAAGATCGATCATAGATTTTAAACTGATGAACAGGAAAATCTGGCTCATATATATGTATGGAATATTTTTTTTTCTTTCTTTCTATGCATACAGGACAACCGATTCTACAGGTTTGTTTGATCAGACTTAATGGCAGCAGAGGTGGTCTGTTCTGCAGTGGCTCAGGAGGCTGCTAACCAAGTCTTATCAAAAATCAAAGAGGGTTATCAGGACAAGTCAGATGCAAAGGAGAACATAGAGAGAATGGAGATGGCACACATCAAGCTGGAGGCCGCCCTTGAGACCTCCAACAAGTGGAACATCTCCAGTGTGCCACTGCTGCATTGGCGGAGCAAGCTCAAGCGTGCCTCACAAGAGTGCGACAACACCTTGCGTAGGTGTAGGCAGCGCTTGCAAGAAGACGAAGAATTACAGCAAGCGGTAAGGGGCTCCTCCTTTCCGAAGAGGATCACTCATACTGCCATGTCATTTGTTTCATTAATCTTTAGTCATGGGAATGATGATGGTGGGCTTAAAGGATCCGCTGTCGCCCGGCGATTCGAGCGGTTTGCAGAAGGTGCCAACGAATTCTTGAGATACGTGGAGCTTGGTGGAACACCAATCGGATACATGTTTTCTGACCCTGTTATACGCCATCTTATAGCTGGGAAAGGAACAAAGTATTGTTGTGTTAGCAATGGTCAACATCTCTCATTTCTTCTACTGCCCAGTAGTCCACTACAAGAGCATGAGATGGAGGTCAGCCTACAATTGTTATTTGAAGATACAAATACACTAGAGAATAGTTTTGCTCTTGCCCTCATCATACGGCTCTCAGAAAGTATAGACATAGTTAGGATTGCAGTCCAATGCCTGCACCTGTTCATTCCTTACTTTGGCTCAACAGTTGAGACTGTGAAGACAAAGCTCATTCAGGTACCAACACAAGACTTGTGCTGGGTGTCCTATGCTTATGTTCACACCATGTCGTCCAAATGGTTTCGGCCCAACCCTCACTACTACAAAAACTTACTGTAAGAACGCCCCCCATTTGCATTAGGGGCGGTTCGTTTTACGAGCCGCCCCTATAGTGAAATACCAAACGAGCCGCCCCTATAGTGACCACATTAGGGCGGCTGGTGTTACGAGTCACTTCCCCATTTCAGAGTAGGGGCGGCTCTATATTGAGGCCCCTACGGTGGGATCCCGAATTTTGAAATGAGACACTAAAAATTAAAAATTAAAAATGACCTCGGATGAAAAAACTTTGTACATATGAAATGTAGATCTCGAAAAGTTATGAAACTTTGTAGTTGATGACTTTTTATTTTGAAATCATCTAGTCATGCAAAAATCGTGTTCAAATGTCTCAAATTTGAAATTCGAAATTAAATAAGCGACCTCGGATGGAAAAAACTTTCTACATATGAAATGTAGATCTCGAAAAATTATGAAATTTTGTAGTTGACGACTTTTTATTTTGAAATCATCTAGGCATTCAAAAGTCGTGTTCAAATGTCTCAAATTTGAAATTCAAAATTCATAAAACGATCTCGGATGAAAAAAACTTTGTACATATGAAATGTAGATCTCGAAAAGTTATGAAACTTTGTAGTTGACGACTTTTTAGTTTGAATCCATTTAGGGCCTCAAATAGTCAATTTACAATCGGATTTGTATAATATGTGGGGGCGCGGAATGGGATATGGACACATGTGAGTGTGTAGTGCGTGTAGGGAGGGTCGCACGCTTGCAAAGCAAACGAGTCGTGAAGTTCGAATCCCACCGGCCGCGTAAGCCTTGGTTTTCTGTGAAAAAATACGCGACTTGCGACTTGGTACAGTTTGATAAAAATGTTTTGGTATTTGTTTTTTGAATTTTGAAATCGCGTTTTGGTACAGTTTGCTATAGGGGCGGCTCATACAGTAGGGGCGGTTGCATCACCAACCGCCCCTACTGCGAAACCGCTGTAGCAACGGTAAGTTAGGGGCAGTTTTCGTAACCGCCCCTACAGAAGCTTACGAGCCGCCCCTATTGAAGCTTTCTATAGTAGTGCCTCTTTGTTGCCAGCAACAAGATCATCAATTCTCCCATGGCTGCAATTCTAGAAGCTCATCTTTAGAATCATTGCCATGTGATATATACTTGGAACCCGTTAACCAAGTGTATTTGTTAGGCCATGTTGCACTGTATGCTGGGAACAACCTGCAGAGATCAGTCGCCAAAGGCGAAAGCAAAACAAGCCCCGTGAGTGAATTTCCTTATCTCAAACTTGGAATTCACTTCTATCCCCATGCCCCTTATGAAGATTTGTCACCTGGAGTCGAGGGTTCAATAACAGAAATGATCAATGGGTTGGCCGTCAAACATGACTTGTATGGAAAAATTTGCTTTGGACAGTTGGGCGACTTTATGATACCGAAGGCAGTAGATTGCATTTGTGGAAGCGAGGCAGATACCTCGTATCAGATGCTTTGGAATTCCAATCATGGGGGTGCATACCTTCAAGTCGAGAAAATCTCATGGGCACCAATCACTAGTAGAGGCAAGAAGGTACAACAACAGGGTAAGAAGGTAGAGGGATGGGCAAGTGCAACCAAAGAGTTCTTGAGCTCGTGTGTTACGCACGCGCCTGCAAACTTGCAGGGCATAGTCATGGATTGGGTTCAGAAAAAAAAGTGATTGCCTCTACCATTATTATATAAAAATAATCCTTGTACTGATGATTGTCCAGTCACTAGTTGGATGGTGCGCCTTTACGCGCCAACACAGAAGAAGACCGGAGGTTGAGAACATTAGATGTTACATATATGTAGTGTATAACGATGGAATAAACAAGGGTTGTCTATACATTTTATAGCATACACGGGTAGGAGTTCCAGTACTTTGGTAAACAATGTTAAGAATTAAAGAGTAGGGGTGAGGATATTTTAGTTTTATGCATAAGATTTATAGAAGTGATAAATTATATGCATAAGGCTTATAGAAGTGAGTATAGGCATAAATCAAGAAGGTAAGTCGTTGTTCATGCATAGTATTTTACATATTGGACATGATAAACAATTCGAAGTAGACTTGTCTCTAAACATTCCTTGACTGCTATGGATGGAAAACCAGTGGCGTAGCCAGGGAAAAAAAACTAGTTGGGGCGAACTTCCAACGACCGACTAAACCAAAAATCAAGAGCATTGCAGTTCACATCGCATTAATGTATCCATGCTTTGCAATCACACAATTTTAATGCATCCATTGAGATATTACCTCAAGTTTGAAGAATAAATTGACAGTTCTTGCACAAATGCATAGTAAAATACAAAAATAAAAACAAGAAATTGACAAACCTATAAAAAAATAAGGTCATGCATCAAGTTTAGCTGGGGCAGCTGCCCCAGCTCGCCCCAATGTGGCTACGCCACTGTGGAAAACTGTTGTGTTGCATGTTGACGACCAGTCAGAAATAGCCAAATTTGAAGAGGCACTAAATCTGAGTTGGTCTTCTCCACCTCCCTGGACTGATCTGAAGAAAAAGGATACATCATACTGATACCTGGGGGAAAAAATCTAAACTCATCCACTAAATAACCAGGAGGCCAAGCAAGGTCTACAAATTCCTGTACCATATCAGATTGTATCCAGGAAAAATAATTTTAGAATTGCAGGCAATGACAGAACACAAAAGCTCTGCAACATTTCAGTTCATAGTGGACAAATTAAACATGAAGTTTTGTGTACTATAGACAACATCCTTTTGGAGGAATTGGAATCTACTTAAATGGACTTGGCTATTTTGCTTTGAGTTTGACATTCCACAATGTCTATCTCAAATTCTTATGGTTGGAGATAGAAATTTATTCTATCGATCATCATGCTATGTGTATACAATGCGTATACTTTGTAGCTTATAACATACTCTTCAGCTTGCTCCTCTCTGCAACAGAAATGGAGCACATAAGTATCTCTTTCACAGAAAAAAAACAGTACTATACAAAAATATTCCAGGCAATACCATATTTGCTTAATTAATCGATCTGTGCCTAAATCATAACAGAATAGAATAATTTTATTAAACAAACAAACTTACAAGATCTGTGAATTTCAATTTCAAGGATCCAAACTGGGTGTAAACGGTAAACCCCTTATATAGTATTTTGTACTTCAAGAAGCTGAAGTACAAAGCAAGTGCAAATCCTTCAGGTGCGGAATGTGCAGGACGACTTGATCTTCCTTGCCCAAGATCTGTGATCTTGCGAAGACCACAACTTGACTGGACAATCATGCTGGGCGCAGGGGTCAGTTTTCAATGATGATAATGTTAGCGGCAACCGCTTTTTCTTTCTGAGCCCAGTCCACAATTGAGTTCCGCAACTGGGCAGAAGCATGCACAATCCACGAGCTCATGAACTCATAATTCGCACCTGCCCATCCCTGAACCTTCTTGCCCTGCCGTTGTTTAGGATGTTTTACTCTCCAAGAGGCCATCTCTACCTGAAGGTATGCACCACCATGCTTGGACTTCCACAGCATCTGATACCGCGTACCTGCCACATTCCTGCAAAGGGATTCTATGGCCTTTGGTACCATGATCTTACCCAGCTGGTCAAAAGAAATGTTTCCATACAAACTGCCATGGTGCGCAGCCTTCCCATTGATCATCTCTGTCGCTGATCCTTCAACCGCAGGCGATAACTCTTTAGAGGAGGCATGGGGCCAGAAGTGGCCTCCAAGTTTCAGATATGGAACGTCTCTCAAGAAGCTGGTTTTGTTGTCGACGACTGCCCTCTGCCTATTGCTCCCAACTGACAGTGCAACATGGCCCAGCAAATACACTTGGTTTACTGGTTCCAAGTATATATCACACTGAAATGATTCTGATGATGAGCTTGTGCTGCCAGCAGAGTAGCTTGGGGAGTAGTGATGATCTTCTTGCTGACAACAAAGCAGGTTTGGTCGATACCACTTATGAGACATGGTGCGAATTTTTGTCCAAACGCTTGTTCTGACCACAAGCAGAATAGCCATTGGACACCAAAGTGACCCAACACAAGTCCTTCGTTGGTAGCTGGGCGAGCTTTGACTTCACAATCTCGACTGTTGAGCTCAAGTGAGGTATAAACAGCTGCAGGCATCTAACTGAAACGCCAACTATGTCGGTACTCTCAGACAGCCGTAAGTTGAGGGAAAGAAGGAAATTATTCTCTGGCGCGTTGGCATCCTCAAGTAAGAATATCAGGCTACCCTGCATCCCATGCTCTGGGAGGCTAAAGGGCTGTAGAACAAACGAGAGATGTTGACCCCCACGAACAAAGCAATGCTTAGTTCCTTTCCCAGCAAGGAGGTGATGTACAAGAGGGTCGAAGAACATGTATCGGCATGGTGTACCACCAAACTCCACATACCTCAAAAACTCTCTGGCGCCATCTGCATACCACTCAAATCGCCGAACGGTGGTGGATCCTTTCGTTAGGTCATTGTCGTCATCGTTACCAAGATAAAAGATGGATGAGACAAAGGACCTGGCAGTGTGAGCAAACCGCTTAGGAAAGGAAGAGTTCATTACCCTTTGTTCCCCCTCCTCCTTTTCTTCCAAGCGCTGCCTGCACCTGCGCAGAGTCTCGTCGCACTCCTGCGTGGCGCGCTTGAGCTTGCTCTGCCAACGCACCAAGGGCGCGCTGGTGACATTCCACTTGTTGGAGGTCTCAAGGGCGGCCTCCAGCTTGATGTGCGCCATCTCCATCCTCTCAATGAGCTCTTTTGCATCTGACTTCCTATTGTACTGCTCCTTAAGTCTAGATAATACATGGTTAACCGCCTCATGGGCTACTGCAGAACCTACCATCTCTGTTGCCATTAGGATTGATCAACAAGCAACCCCTGCAGAATCGGCTATCTGGGAAAGAAAGCAAAATATTCCATACGTATATATGAGTCAGATTGTGCTTGATCATCAGTTTAAAATCTACTATAATTGATCTCGTAAAGTTAAGCGCAGATGAAATGAAACCTGGCGTGGTTGAACACTTGAACTAGCTGTAAGTTGTCAGCACCTAAGTTGCACCAGTAGTGCACACCACAGCAACACACACAAGAATATACGTCTATGCTTCCCGGCGGCCAGATATGACCATAAACCAGTCACTACATATAGAGCTACTACATCATTTGTGAGAGGGACATATCCTCAAAGCAGTGAGGACGCGAGGAGGTATGAATGCGTTTGGTGTTGGCACAGGGTAGCATGTGTCATCGTGCGCAAGAATTCCACACGCAGCACGCACTGCAGGACCGAAAAGTCAAGTCCGCGGCGGACTAAACTTAGAAACTCGAAAGAGGGACAACGAAAGCTATGACCTGTGAACCCGCTATATACTTGTGGAGGCAAAAGCAGAATCCGGAGTTGATGTCAGTGTCCCGGCAGGCTACCACGGTACAATTACAACAGATAACCAGAGGCACAAATAGGTGGATATGTAATTTTTTTTCTTACAATATTGCTATATGGATTCAGCTTTATTTACTCATTTGATTTTAACATTATTTTCCACTAGTACAGGATTTTTTGCATGGCCGCCAACAAAAATCATTTGTGGCGATCCGGTGTGGTGGTCACGGTTAATCAGGGATTTACCATGGCGGGCGCTTTTGCCCACCTCGGTAAATAAATTTAAAAACCGAACCCGCCCGTATCGGATCTGGGCCTCTACTTGGGCCCCGAGACAGCGCCCGCCGGCGCCGCCACCGCCGCATCTAGGGTTTGGTCACCGGATCCGCGTCGCCCGCCATGGATCGCGCCAGCGCCACCGCTGGATCGCGCCAGCGCCCGCCGCTAGAGCCCGCCAGCTCGGGGCCGGATCCCCCATAGCCACGCCGGTGGTGGAGTGGAGTGGAGTGGAGGGCGCATGGATCCATCCCGGCTGCGCCAATCTTTGGATTCGCCCCGGGGCGGGGAGGGAGAGAGAATGGGAGGGAGAGGGAGATGAGTGTTGACACTTGTTATAGCATAATATTACTAGTCAATTAAACATGAAATAAGGGTATAAATGAATAATCACATAGACTAGGGACTTTACTAACATAGTTCCACAAGTTTTGGTGATTTATATATTTTCAGGGACTAAACAGGAAAAGCTTAGAGTTTGCAAGATATATGAAGCATAAACATGTTACAAACATATTCCAAGATAGCACCATTGCAAAGAGATCGTCGAGACGATCGAAACGGATATATTGTTTGCTATATTCGAGTCCGAATAAATGATATCGACTACTGAGCGCGAGTTAACTAAAACAGCCATAACTTTCTCATCCGGACTCCGTTTCCAGCAAAACACCAGTCATTGGAAAGCTATCGACGAGATCTACGCACCCACAAAAGCTGAAGCCCAAAATCCATGATGGACTGGTGATCGCCAGGCCCAATCCTGGCGACTGCCAAAGTCCTGAGTCCAATCCAGGCCGCTTCGTAGGTCGGTTTGTAACCGACATTGAGTTGTATCCACGCCGTTGCTTAAGGTCGGTTTGATCCAAGAGCCATTGTTCATTGCCAAGGGCTATATAAACATACCCCCTACCCCCAGGGTGAAACCCTAATTCATTATCTTTCATATCAATAGGCTGAGGCCCTGAGTCTCGCCCTAGGTCTAGAAACAGAAAATAGATCTAGAAGAGTTAGCATGCAAGAGGGGATTAGATCTAGATAGATCTAGTCTTTAGAACAACATAGAGAGATAGAGGGGTGTCGTAACCTATCTCCACAACTTGTACCTTGGAAGTTAACCTACACTTGGAGTTAATCTACTTCTTCTTTTTTAGTAAGTAATATTGTTTATATTGTTCTTATTGGTCTACGAGTCTCTTTTGAGTACTTTAATCTGGTGCCTAGATTAGAGTAATACTCATAGTGCAAGCACGGTGTTTGGACTCGGGTACCTCGTTAGATGCACCCTACCTTCCGGAGTGTGGTAGTTCGTGGTAGTGACAGTGCCATTGATTCTTTTGTATTCCACCTCCCATTGATAGGACAAGTAGGACCCTAGTGTTGGAGGATTGCACGTTTAGTCCCTCGCTTTCCTTTGACTACGTCCCCATAAGGCGATATCAACATAGTTTACCAGGATAAGAACTAGATATCTTAGTAATCCTCTCTGCTATCTCAACCTTCTTAAGTCTTGTGCTACTCCGGGTTAAGATTAGATTGTAGTCTCCCTCACTCGTTTCCCTGTGGATTCGATATTAAAACCCTCTCCCGGGTGAAGTGCTCATCGGTATCCGTTTGCTTGCGGATTATACAAATTATAAATATTTTTGTAGGCTTATCAAATACAAACAAGCATTTCTAGCGCCGTTGCCGGGGAAGCGGTTGCTGAGTTGACTTTGAATCTACCTTATCCTTGTATCATATTCTTTTATTCTTTTATCTCTTCTATTCTTTTCTTTTCCTCTTCATTATGGATTCCACGCCTATCTCACTACTAGGAATATGATCATCAGTGACGATTTTCTCGTGACGCTGGTAACTTTGGTCACAGAAATGATAGCAATCTATGACCAATTATGTATCTTCGTCATAATATAGCGTTGATGAAGAATTGGCTTGTTTATTGTAATGACGAAGTGGAAGTAAACGACAGATAGAAATAACGGTTTGGTCACAAATATGTTTTGGTAGTCCGCGTCTCCCAGGGAGCGGTGACTTGACGAGGTTTTTTTTTTTTAGAAACACTTTTTTTTTTTTTTTTTTTTTTGAGAAACTAGTTTTTTAGAAACACTTGGCAGGGGCAGGGCGGTTGATAGCTGGGCCAGCGGCCCTTATGAAGGGAGGATAGTGTCTTGGCGTAGGACACAATTCCTTTTATTTGGTTGGCAAAAATTTGTTCTCCTAGGCCTTCAACCCGCGATCACGTTTGAAAGGAAGAAGCATTACCAGCAGATGCGTTGTCTTAGTTGATGTAGTTGAGTGTTTTATTTTATTTGTAAGTGTCAAACCACGATATTTATTTGATTGCATGGCCCTAAATTAGATGGATCGGGCGGTGGCCCACTAAACACAAAACGCAAGGCTACGTGGACCTAAAGTGATCGTGGACGACGAAGCTGCGCCCCGAGGCGGTGGCCGAGGCTTCCACGATCAGCGGCGACAAAGGCATCCCAGGGCGGGGCCGATCTCGACGATGACGGCGGCGGCGAGAGGCCTCCCCGAGCCCCGATCGCGACGACGGCAGCACTAGGGGCCGTAGGGAGGCCGAGGGCACACACCGGGGGCGCGTTTATGCGTTGTAGTGAGGCCACACGCCGAGGGGCAGACGTCGTGAGGAGGCACAAAGGCATCATCGAAAGCGCCATGGACGCCGTACATAAGCGAGGCACATCATCATCATCGACTACAAGGTTTGGTTTGATCTATTGTACATCGCCATGAGATTGAAGTGATTTATTTTTTCTCCTATTTGCTCTTATAGATCGAGTGGATCGATAAAGTAGTGAAGGTAGCTCTTAGCTCAATGTTTTGGTAGCAATTATTCTTCTAGGATCTCGATGAGAAAGGTCAAACCCGATATTGAGAATAAGTAGAATCATTGGATCAATGTCTTGATGTGTTGTTGGAGCTACTGGGGAAAATAAAAGCATGCTCGTTTAGTGCTATCCCAATGAATCCCTAGTGAGTCCCTAGTCGATTTTATGCTTGCTTGTAGTGAACCAATGTTTTTTCCATTTTCTTCATAAATTGTAAATGCAAGTTTTGGGAGAAGTGATGCTCTAAGCTTAATTTTACTAGTAATAGTGGCTCTTTGGGTCGTGTTGGCATGTATGTGTGGTTATCATGTAATTTTATCCTATAGTGAAGGTCGACCATTGTTACCATGGTTTGAAGGTCGTCCATTGTTCTCTATGTTGAGATGTTTACGTAATATGCATGTGTTGGATTTGGTTTTCAATTTTGTTTATCCTTTTATGACCACAAATGGATAGAAGTTGGGTTTTAGGGAAACAATTCACAACTGAATACGTGAAAGGAGTTGAAGAGTTCATGGAATTTGTTAGTCCGAGATACCCAAAGACGCACCCATTCGTTGTCCATGCATCAATTGTCATAATCGAGTTATGCATCATCAGTCCGAAGTAGAAAAGCATATACACATTTATGGAATGTCGGCTACATACACCGGTGGATTCATCACGGGGAGGCGGCCAGATGATGTAGAGGGTGTAATACTGGCCGGAGGTCGAAGGACATGATCATGACTTTGGGGTACATATGGATGTGGGCGATGATGCTAATGATGATGATCATGGAGTAGCGAGAGATGTTAGGAGAACTATATCTGGGCAGGCGGATGGAGAGAAGCCAAGGTTTGCAAAAGTTCTTGAAGATGC
>JADLZK010007602.1:0-72130 GCA_015847255.1 Hyparrhenia diplandra | reverse complement strand
TGGATGGCTTCTAGAAGCAACCAGTTTAGAATTGATGAAATGACAAAGGGGCTAATCTGAGTCAACTTTGTAGACAACTACTCTAATTGTCTTCATAACTACTCTATTTGGCATTATATTGTGCTCATCTTTTTATATGCTCAATGTCATTATATTGTGCTCGTGTATGGTGCCATGGCAGCACCTATGATGCTACAGCCACTACCTATGCTTCTCTTCCCTCCCACTCTTCTCCCACCTTCTCTCTTGGCCTCTCTATGCTCGCCATCATCATGGTAGAGTATTTATGCCAGCTACAGCCAAGCGTAAGCTACTCTCTCTCTCTCTCTCTCTCTCTCTCTCTCTCTCTCTCTCTCCCTCTAGCCTCCTCTACCTTCTCTTCCCCTCCCACTCTTCTCTCACCTTCTCTCTTGGCTCTCTCTCTATGCTGCCATTATCATGGCAGCAGCTTAAGTCTCTCTCTCTCTCCCTCCCTCTATGGCCTCCTCTAGCTTCTCTTCCCTCCCACTCTTCTCTCACCTTCTCTGGCCTCCCCATGCCGCCATCATGATGGCAGCAAATAAGCCGAAGCTACTTCTCTCTCCTCTAGCCTCCCACCTTCTCTCCCCTCCACTCTTCTCCCACCTTCTGGCCTCGATCCATGCTTCCATCATCATGGCGTAGCCTATGCTACTTACAAAGAGCCTAAGGCAGCTCTCCCTCTCTCCCCCATGGCCCTCCCAGCTTCTTCCCTCTCCACTCCTCTCCACCCTTCTCTCTTGGCTCTCTATGCTGCCATCATGATGGCAAAGCAGCCTGCCGACTCCGGCTGAAAAATTTCCTCGGCGTACCCGATGGCGAATTTGGGCTGGCCTCGCGCCAAGGCATAATTTGGGTTTTTATATGCCTCCGTCCTTCTATGCTCACCGCTTTTATATGAGAACCCGGTTTGTCCTCCTCCCTCCTTTGCCGATGATGAAAATTGTCACATTCCATAAATAATCTAACCTCGATGATCTTGAACTTGTGAGGAACTCGCCATCATCGCTAGTCACTACATTACCTTCATTACCTTTTCGTTCGATGCCCTTATGCTCCAAGTTCATGATCAAATGATGATTGACATCTATCCGAGGCCCTAATGTTTCTACTAGTTTTGCTCGATGATACAAAAGGGTAAACCGAGACTACATGATAGTGAACCCGCTAATTTGAGAGCAAACCACCACTCAATCTTATTCTTCATGAAACTAGGACCCTACCGGCATATCTAACGCCAAATCTTTTACTAGACTAAATCGAAAAATGTCCCCGACAAGACACCCGTAGCCTTGAGCACGGGAACCCATTGAAGAGGGAGAGCCTCATGCCATGACTTTCGACGAGTTCCAGCCGAGGTAGACAAGAGTATAGCCGGATGAAAAGATACAATTGATCCGCTTCGCTGGATGAAGAAGAGGAAGAGAAGGAGAGGATAATGACACCTCTGGCGAAGATGATGACGGCGAGGGTTCCGAGGGAGGGATATGTAAGTCCCGAGGATCCTTTCCCCACGCGGAACTCCGTGCATAGGCCCATCGAGGACGACCTCGACAAAGACTTTGACCCGCAATGAGGGAGAACGAGGTAGAGACACAAAGCCTTAGTAATCAATTTTGCTAATAAAAGCTTTATCATGTCACTACCATTAACACTTTGGCCTCCCGTACATAGGTCCATGATGAATCTCCTCCAAACGACGACGCTAGCGTCTCGCGACGCTTCGCTGAAGGCACCGAGAGCAACAAAGAGAAGAGGCACGTGGCCACGAGGTGAACAATACCAACTCAAGCCCCGGAACCCCGTGACACGACTCACAACTCGGCGGTCCGGAGGGAACGAGGAGGGATAAGAAACCAAAACCAAAGATCCCGACAAGAACATGGTCTATGTGATAACGAGGTCGGTCCGAGGGGACATCCGTAGTCTGAGAAGATGAGGGCAAGATTCCGTGAATTGGATGGGCGCCTTGTTAGAGATCGGGCTTGGAACCCAGCCGGCCCCATCATGGCCAGTAAATACGGACGAGACAAAAGAGAGGCCTATGGAACAAGCCGTTAGTCAATTTCAAGTTTATCCGTACCGAGAGGCCGTGGAAACGCCAAGCCTTTAGGACAATGGGGGGGAGATATTCCGACGTTGGAGGTGTGAGCTCAACACACAAATATATCCAATGTAAGCACGCACGCCGCTTCACAAGTATGGGAACATAACTCGAGAGTCAATGGGACGACCTAGTGGCTCAAAAAGACTACGCGAAGCATTGGCCCTCGCGTCTGTGAAATGAGCTAGCTTAAGAAGAACATACACCCTACCCATTTAGGTTCCGATGGGATACTTGCGCTGGTAAGACTTTCCGAAGAGGGACGTAAGAGGCGAAGTAGCCGATTCCTATGCACTTTGGGCATACCTGGCCAAGGAATTGATACATGCCAGAGCAATCGCGATCGTCCGGTTCTTCCCTTAAGTTTGACAAACTGGAGACTCAAGAGGTAGTATCAAAGATGTTGGGAATGGTCAGAAAGGAGAAGGGCTCATTCAAACCTTCCAGAGAGAAGGACGAGCTGACACTTGCCTTGGGAAATCGCCGAGCACCCCCCGGGCGCACTCCGGGCATAGGAAAAGAACAACCCGAGACATGGCTTTGAAGAGGACCAAGACACATACAAGAAGCATGGTAGAGACCGAGCACGGAATCCTGAAAGCACAAGGCCATGGCCATGGTAGCGAAAGCGCCGAGGAAAGAGGCCCTGCCAAGAACCCACCGCCCAACCTGCAAACTTGTCTGGGAGCCCTCCCAAGTTCCCAGCGTACCAAGGTTCCACCGCGCACAACCGTCAGCCGATCGATACGGAACCAACTAGTTGCCAATGTGGTTCTCGCCTGAAGGGCTGCAAGCTGTCAAGTTGCCGCAACGGGTGTGGCACATCCCCCCGGGGGCAGGTGGCACGGTAGGGCCTATCCCAAACAGACTACACTAGGTCGAGGTGCATAGCCGGAGCCCCATTACAGGATTATGACCTTGACCACCCGACTCCCGAGGGAGTGTCCAAACTCGCAATGCATTCGACAGCTCATCCTCGCACAAACGAGACATCGTGATTAATCGGTTGTTCGCTCCCCAACCAATTTTCCACGGCTAGAAGGAGTTATCGAGGAGGGGAGATACTTTCACCAACACGTGACGAAGAAATGCCTCGAGATGCCACTCCCTCCTCGTGGATCGACAAATGCCTGAGATGCCACACTTTCTCCACGCCCCCTAGAGTGTGTGCCTTCAAAAGAAACCTAGCTTGAAACCCGAGGTGCCCAAAAGAAATAGAGGTGCCTCCGAAAGAAATAGAGGTGCCTCCGAAAGAAACTCAAAGGGTAAAGAGAAGCAAAGAATTCCGCATTGACGCCTTCCGCTTAGGGGCCTTTCGCATCGATGTGGCGGCTCAACAGAGAGAGAGGCAGAGAGAGAGAGAGGAGTCGGGAGAGATTTGAGAGAGAGGAGAGAGAGAGAGAGAGAGAGAGAGAGGATTTTGGGAGGAGCCTGAAAAAAGCATCCAATCCATTGCAGGCCCGCTCTTGTGCCGATGAAGGACGCCTCTGGTGTCCGTGTGGGTTCGCCCATGATCGCTCAAGCCACGTAACCAAGTCAAAGAAGCAGCGTGACGTAGACTTCTCACCCTTCAAGAACCGTGTCAAAGAAGTAGCAGACGTATTTCGACCCTTCACCACCAATCACTTTTCGCCAAAAAAGTATCCTAATGTTGCAAGAATCAAATGGTCAAGGAACTGCCCGAAAAATTATGAAAGAGGCAAGATATTTACCAAACCATGTCATGCGTAAGATGCCACGTGGAATGAAAAAGTTTCATGATTGGTACTTGTTGGTATCCGGAGAGGACGCATATAACCGATAACACCCACTACCCCGATAACCTTCTGGTGGACCTCGTGGTGAGATTGCCTTCACTTCTTCGACGACGCATACATTGTATCACCTCGGTGAAATGGACATTAATCTAGTTCACATCTACCGCATGTAAGTCCTTTTCTCTTAATATGGTATGATTGCGATATTTTGATAACGTTGTAACTAACCTAATCGATCTCTTTTAGTATGCAAGCTCACCCCTTGCAAAAAGGTTCCAAGTCTCAAAATGCATACATGGATCCCCGACAAAATAGCAATAAACACGCTTTGCATTTCTAAGCAATGGAAACCGGATAGCAAATACTTAGCGGTGGATCGACCGTGGAGGAGAAAGAGAAAATCCGTCCGAAGGCAATGAAGGACGCTGCCATTAACATGGCGGCATACTTAGCCGTGTCTTTCAAAAATCTCAAAACAATCATAGTATATGGCTACCATACCACTTCGGTAAGTTCAATCAGATATAAAGGTTGGTTAATACATATTATACGCAAATGAGCTTAACGTTTTCCTCGATTGAATTTATGCAAAGAACCCTTTGGATCGGCTATATGTGTCGATGCTCAGGGATCAGCTCGCGTGGGTTTTGACCACAGCACACCCGCCGCACAATATTATTCGACTTCATAGCGATTCTCAAATCGTATAAATAACGACAATCCTCTTATATGATTCAATATAACCTCCTAACTTTTTTTTGTCACATACTAACATGTTGTGTATTTGTGAATATCAATTTTCACTGTGGCATACCGCTGGTATGTTAAAAGTTGAATGGGAGACATCTTGCCGTAATGAAGGGTGAGTCAGTAAGGCCAAAAAACAGATACTTGTGTAAGTATGACCTACCTCAGTATTGCATAACTTTCAAATGCATTTGCTAACAATTTTATATACACAATGTGCCAAGAAAAGCCTCGAAGTGTTCATCAGGATATTACATATGCATGGCGATGAGTAATGTACCTTTCATACCCTGAGACACTTAACTTGGTATATATGCTCATTCCTTTCTCTATGTATATGCTCACTATGTGTTTCTATATATAGGCTAACTTTTATTATCTCCTACTGTGTAGGCGAGACGCCGTGTAGGGACAAAAAGGGGACTTACCGAGATGATGACCTCTTTGAACTCGTGGCTAGCCTTTTGTGACTTCATATTAGATCATGCTATACATCCAAAAGGTTGCTACCTTGATCGTATTCGAAGCAGCGTAGAATCCACAACTTCAACATTTTCGTGAGTGGGAAAGGCTAGCAATAGGGATGTGAACTAAGAGATGAGATTTAGAACTTGCCAACTTATGAATAATGAATGTTTATTGTAAGATTGAGTAATGGATGATACTTTGTGAGTTATGTGAATTATAGATTATTGAATATAATATGTATATATATTGTGAGAATTGTGAATTATAGATGTTTATTAAATATAATATGTACATATATTGTGAGAATTGTGAATTATAGATGTTTATAGAGGGGGTATAAATATTTTAGTTTTGAATTTTTTTTGGCGCCTGGGGCCGGTTTAAGGGCGGCTTTAGATTAAACCGCCTACAAATCTTTTCCTTTTAGGGGCGGTTTTTAAACAACCGCCCTACAGTCTTCTTGAGTAGGGGCTATGTTGTTAGGCCGCCTTTTACAAAGGGACCACGTAAAAAGGGGCGGTTGGGAATCGCCCCTACAAAGGATGCCACCGGTAGGAACGGAGTTAAAGGCTGCTCAAACCGGGCCATCAGAAAGCAAATGAGCGCCCTATAGAAGGTATTAGTAGTAGTGCTTAGCACTCTTGACCACCTTGGTGCCCTCTTACATGTTTCACTAAGCCTTGTCCACACCTCACTAGCAAACTCTAAGTCCTTGATGCCCTCAAATATCTTAGCATCAATGCCATTGTAGATGGTATTGAGAGCCATCCTGCTGCATGCCCGGTTTGCTCTATCATCACGTGAGGCTGGTGGGATCAATGACAACAAAATCACGTTCGGTGACCTCCAACACTCATGTGTTGAACCGAGGTACATAGTCATCTTTCTCTTCCAATGATCAAAAGAACTCATGCCATCAAAGAATGGAGGCTTTCCCAACATGGTTCAACACTATATTAGCCATTCTTGCAATCGAAGGGTGTTAATCCTGCTAGAAACGGTGACCACGGCCCGATACCACTTGAAAGGTCCTAAATGGCTAAAGGGGAGGTAAATAGCATAAAAAAATTTCTACAAAACACTAGAACAACTTGTTAGATAAACCACAAAGCGATAATGGCGTTGCACTAGCTCTACTTTGTCGGCAAGCCACGTATTGACAATTCAAGTTAATTAAGTCTCTAGAGCACTCAAGAGCTATGCCACTACTTCTAACTAGATGAGCAAGCTAGATTATTCTAAAAAAGACTACAACCTATTCAACTAGCTCAACTACACAAGCACAAGATATGAATGAAGTAATGCAAGGTAGACTGAGAGTGTTATCACCGACACGCGAGGTTATGAACTTCACCACGGAGACAATCAATCAACACAAATGATGGAGACAATGATTTGTTCACTTGGTTCACTTGAGCACCCTCAAGCTAGTCTCTGGGTTGTGTCGACTCGCCTCAACGGTGGATCAAGGTGGCGCACGCCTTGCCTCACTAGGCCCTCTTGACACCCACGCCGATTGAGAGGTAACTCAACGACACACGCAATGTATTAGAGTATCAATTTACGCTCACGGAAGATCACGAACCCCCTCACAATCACCGAGGTGGGCAAGAAAAATCACCTTCTCTTCCCAACGCCCCACAATCACCGAGCCGGTCTAGGAGTGGTGCTCCAAGAGCAACAAGAAATCCACCGGCAACGACGACCCTCAAGTGCCTCTAGATGCAACTCTCAAAGCAATGCATTTGATTCTCACCCAAACTCTCAAGAAAGTGCTCACAAGCAAGAGAGGGGAGAGTGGGAGATGTTTTTGCTTTCGCCAAAGAGTATGGAATGGAGTGAAAATGTCCAAGAGAGAGAGCAATGGCCGGCCACACAAGTATTTATAGAGGTGGGGGAACCCCACTTCAAACCGAAAATACGGTGTCCCTGACGCGCCAAAGTGGGGCGCCGACGCCGCACTGGCGGCCCCCGTGCTCCGCAGAGACGCCACGTGTCGCCGACCGCTGGAAATTCGAACGCTGGAGTGCAAGCCAGAACACGCTGCTGGGACGCCACAGCCGATCGCGTCCGACGCTGGCCTGACGCGGTCCGCAGGCAATGCAAAACGCCCGACCACGGACGCCGCCCTAGGCACCCCCGACGCCGCCGAGCGTCCCGACGCCAAGGCAAAGTCAAAACCGCCACGCCCGCGCACTTCTCCACGCGCCGGATGCCGGGACTCCAACGCCCGGGCGCCCGGTGCTTCGCCACGGACGCCTCCGGCGCAGCCACGCACGCCCGAGCCACAACAAACCGCCGGACGCGACTTCCAAATCCGACCAAAGACGCCGTCTCAAGCGGGGCGGTCCGCGCCTACAAAACAAGTTTTTGCAGCCCGTTGACGCCGCTAACTCCTCCACCTTTGCAAATGTGCTAACACCACCACGTGTACATCTCCATGTGCTCGTGGTGTTAGCATTTTCACAATGAATTTGAAAGGTTTTGAGTTAGCTCTCAGGTTAGAATGCATGCATATGATTGTTGAACCTAAAGGCACATGAGGATCGATGTTCCCAAGGTTTTTCCCTCTTTATAGTCCGACTATCGATCCTAAAACCACTCACACCCTTTATGGTGTGTTTTGAGGTGTGAAATCAAAATGGCCCTAATGGTATACCTTCGCCTTGAGCCCATTTTGATCACCTCGATCGCAATTTCACGCCACGTGAGCACTTGATCATCTTTTGGATCACTCCAATCCATCCACCATGACCACCATGCTTCACCCATGGCTTGACCAATCTTCAATCTAATTAAACACTTAGCATCGAGAGATTAGTCCTAAGGATGTCACTAATTAGCTAAAACCAAACTAGAGATCTTCACTAACAAACTTGCTCCACACAACTCCCTATTCAATCTACACCAAAATCCTGAATCAGCTCTCACTTGCTTCCCACACTCGCTCCCTCACCAGAATCAACTAGAATCATCGCACCAAAGAAAGCTTGAGCTAAGAATTAGGAAATGAAGCTCTACCAAATAGTCCCTTAATCTTTCAATGGATTCTCGCCATCCATTGCTATCTTAAAATATGGACAAGGCATCATGGATATACAAGGAAACTGACTACCCTAGGACTCTACTATAGCTAAATAGAAAATATATATGTAAAATCAGGATATATATAACTCTCTCTATAACCCCATGCATGCCCAAAAAACTATATAAGGAGGGGGGGGGTAGTGAGCCTGGACACATCTGGCACCACCTAGCGACACCCGCTGCATACCAAAGATAAGGTGCACAAGCAATAGAAGCATCATCATACATTCATACAGAGACGAGGTGAAGATCTCTAGATTGGTTTTGGCTAATTGATGACATCCTTAGGACTAATCTCTCTATGCTAAGTGTTGATTTAGTTGGAGATTGGTCAAGCCGAGGATTGTGCATGGTGGTCGTGGTGGATGGGGTCGATGATCCAAATGTTGATCAAGTGCATGTCATGGCGCAGTTTCGAGGATCAAAATGGGCTCAAGGCAAAGGTATATCATAGGGCCATTTTGATTTTACACTCAAGACACCAGAGGGTGTGAGTGATTATAGGATCGACAAGCCGTACTATAAAAGAGGGAAAACTATCGCATATATCGGTCCTCATGTGCCTCTAGGTTTAAAAATCATTTGCATGCATTCTAACCTAGAGAGCTAACCCGCTCTTGATGGAAAATGTTTTCAAAATGCTAACACATGGTGCTCCGGGTGTTCTTCGACGTGCCCAACAAGAATCAAGTGACGGAAGTCTGGTTTGGAGCAAAGGCGAAGAAACGGCGATTTAAACGACGGAATTTCAGCTCGCATAAAGACCGACTCACTCACCGAAGCATGGAAAAATCGACCGGACGCACGCGGGTCAACGCCGCCCCGATCAAAATTCCGGTAGAGCATGTTTTCTGGCCGGTGGTCGACGGTGACCGACGCATCGGTCGGGCATCCGGCCGCGACCGAAGCTGGACGGACGCGCGACCGACGCACTCGTGAGCTTGGTCAGCGTCTCGTGCGTTGGGGTTAGCCGTGACCGACCCACCGAATCGACTCACCGGGTGAGTCCTGGCCCGGCCCCGTCGCTGATTTGTGCGTGATTGCACCCCCTTTGGCCGCTTGTTGAGGTCTCGTCATTTTGAATCAATCCTAACACCTCTAGAGCCGAGCACTCATCCCTCCTCCTCACCTTGCTTGAGAGCATTCATTCTAGTGAGTTGAGGTGATTCAAGTGCACTTTTTGATCTTTTGCATCTAGTGGCACTTGTGGATCGCAGAGCCGGTGGTTTTCTTTGTTGTTTGGAGAGCACCCTCCTAGCCGGCTTGGTGATTGGTGGAGGCGTTGGCAAGAGAAGGTGAATGTTCTTGGCCACCTCCTGATTTGTGAGAGGGTCACACACCTCGTCGAAGACAAAGTGTGAGTAATCTATTGCTCGTCTTGGTACCTCTCATTTGCATTGGGTGCGAAGCCTAAAGGCATTTGGCTTGAGTGAGCTCCACCGACCCACACGTGAGAAGGTCGGACAACGGAGATTAGCTTGAGGGTGCTCAAGTGAATCCTCGGGTTAAATCTTGTGTCTCCACTTGTCTCTTGGTGATTGGCTTCAATTTGGTTATCACATTGATTCATCCTTGGTGATTGGTTTGACTAGCCTCGACATTGTGGTATATCATCTCTACACACTTGCATTACTTTCATATATCTTGTGCTAGTGTAGTTTGAGTAGTCTTGTGTAGTTGCTAGAGTATTTAGCTTGTTCACCTAGTGGTAAAGTAGTGACATAGCCCTTGTGTGTGAATTAGAGACTATAGCAACTAGAATTGTCAATAGGAGGCTTGCCTACAAGTAGAGCTAGAGGGAAACGATTTACGCTTTGTTATTACTAACAAGTTGCTCTAGTGTTTTGTAGAATTTTTATTAGGCTATTCACCCCCCCCGCTCTAGCCATTTAGAACCTTTAGTAGGTTACCTTGCCTAAACAGGCATAAATATTTGTGTCCTTTTGTGATACCTCTAGATATGCATGTAATAAGCCTCATAATCATCGTTAGTGGTAAACACACCAATAATACATTGTATGTAGCTGCACAGAGGAAAGCATGGTAACTACATCTACAAATCAATTCTAATTTCCTTTAAAATTTTGTTTAGTATATATAGATTTAATTTACATGACCTCGTTATTAAATTCATTATAAAAATATTTTCATAATACATAACTCCTTTTGAAAGTATTTTCTATAGATATTGCTAGGCAAACTTGATTTTTGTATATTGATTAAACTTCAATGGGCTTATACTTTATTACACATAGTATGTTTTACTCTCTAATCCTATTATCAAACAGGATGATGACATCTAGGCACATGTGCAAATAACCTTCATTAAGGCCCTCGCTTGGCCCTGTTTAACTCGATTGCTTAAAGGGGCTCGCTTTGACTCCTCATGTGGAATAGCTTTCCTTGTGGAGCTGAAGCCATTTAGAAGAATATTTGAAAAACGGAGACAACAATAGTTTTATAAGATGCCTAAAAAAACAATAGTTTTATAAGAATTTGTGTTAGGTTTGTAAGGTGAAGCCGAGAGAAACCATTTTTGGCTCCTGGTTCCTCTACAAAATGTCTCCAACTCCTTGTAAGGAGTCAATTTTTAGATGGCGTCAAGCCGTGGGGCTCCCTTACAAATAGCCGTAAGAAAGCCTGGAACCAAGCCCTCCACTGGTAGGTACAATGTATCAGCTAGACTTGTAACATAGGGAAGGAAGACGGGTTAGATAGTGGATTAATCAAGTTCGAATGACTATATTTTCAATAAATTTCAACAATAATTACAAAAAAAGTAGTAGTCAAATACATGTTATAGATTGTGTGCCTACGCTGGCTCTTGAACGTGAGTCGCACGGGCGCAAAAGAAGGCGCGCTCTGCAGTACACGCAGGCCAACTTCATAATTAACTAGCTAGTTCCTTTGAATTATTCATGAAAAACACATTTCATTTCTTATAAACTATTTTCTTTTTGTTTAAAAGGGAAACTTAACTGATAAAAATTGGTGTACATGCAAGTGAAGAGAGTAATAATAGTTAGGCTTCTCAGAAATAGGGTGAACTTTCGCCACATTGCTTAACAATATGAGCAGAGGGCATGAGTTTATATGCCAATGGGACAATAAACCAATTAGAACTCTAATATCTAATTCATCACGCTAACTAGATAGGAAGGACGTACTCTTATCCTCCTGACAGTGGAAGGAGGTCACGCACGGACAAGCAGACAGAATATGCATGGGCCAAAATTTGGAAAATTTTTCTTTCTTTAATATGAGATTAATTATAAGTGTGTACACACACACAGAGAGAGAGAGAGAGAGAGAGAGAGAGAAACAAGGGAGAGCCTTGCTGCTTTCGGTGTGTTATCTATACTAAGATAACGCCCGCGCTTCTTTATTTCATGATGCATAGAAAAAAAAAAAAATCAAATGACATCAGATACGTCAAGATCCTGTTTTTGTATAATAAAACAAGAAAAGAAAAAAAGACTGTGGGCTTAACCAAAATAAAAACTAAAGCAACTACAGAACCAAAAATATTGAATTGACAGCTCCCGCAAACTCAATATCCAGCCCAAATCACCATAATTGAATGCTCCAGACCGTGGTCAACAACCAACCCCGAGATTAAAAAATGAAGAAACAGTTGTATGGAATCACACCCTGGGAAGAGAGCAACAAAAAGTAACAGGTAAATAAAAGTACTAATTGAAAAGTCTCAACTTTTCAAGGCCCCCAAAAATTGTGCGGTGTGTTAAAGGAGCCATGGCAAGGTGCAGGTTTGACCTATATATGACCCTATTAATCACTTCTTTTCTTTGGAATTGCCTGTGTTGCTATGAATACCAGTCATATCCAAACTTGCAAAATACTTGCTAGATAGTAGCTGGAAAGTTTTACGCAAATGATCAATGTTGGCTACATGCATAGCGACCAAAATAATCAATTAGATATAGACAAATTTAAGGAGTACACCTCAAGATGATCAAGCTCATCACCAGCCATGGTTCGGATACATGTTCGGAACACAAAGGAAACAGCTTTATGCAGTTCCTCACGAGCCCAAATTGTGAATGAATTGAAACATGAGTACTAAATATGCTTTTAACATCATTAGACTGAATTTTTAAAACTAAACACACAAATGTTACCAGAATATACCTTAAGGGAAATAACATGCGAAGTGATCTTGCAAATAAGGCCCGTGCTAGGTCCCACACCTTTCTTTTTCAGAATAGATGAAAACCACGCTTTGTCTTAAGATCCAGCACCACAAAAGAAAAATAACGCATTTCATATAACTATTGCAATAAAACTAAAAAAAGAGGAGGAAAGAAGTTCAGATTTACCACTATCCAGTGCCTTTGATGCTGGTGAAAACAAAAACAGGTTTTTAGTAGGTTATCTCTAAAGCCTTGATACAAAAGATCCATTTCAGAGCAAGCAAAATTTGGTACTTGTGTAATTCCAGCCAAATATTTGGCAGCTTCATCTTTCTGGCATATATACATTCCAGCAGATCACAGTAATAATAGTTCCAGTAAAGGTTTAGTAGCAGATAAGGTGCAGATACATGGCTCTATACATTTGTTGCCTTATGGGAACATCGCCGGCTATTGTCATAACAACATTATAAACTTAACAAAGTGCTCCCCAGCACCAGCTATTCAGCTAAAAAATAATTCAAACATGCCGTGAACATTGAACTCTCTTATAATTTGAAGCTCTGCCACTCAACAAACGAAAAATAGAACCTGATCACAAGGAACCAAGAAATGAAACATGCATTATTGTTGAAGTAAGGTATACCGCTACTGGGATAACTCAAGGTTTTGGTAAACACAATCCAAAAATAAATGAATCCACATAACCTATTTGAAGTCAGTACTGTTTCCAACTGTAACCGTAACTCTACACTAATGATTCTATAAATGTCAGCCATGTATGCAGCAACTTATTCAACTCGCATAACAACTGAATTGTAGGATCTGTCATGTAGATATACATATCAAAATGTTCCGGTGCATATAAATAGAGAGAAAATGAGATGGGGAGAGTTAGCAGTTGGGCAGCCAATACCTGCATTTCAGCATAAGAATAAGAATGAAAGGCAGTGAAACCCTAAACAGGAATGGGCCCTACCAGTAGAAATCATGCTTTATCAAAATGTGTATCATCATCTTCATCACAGCTAAAAAACTCAATAACAATTTCTGGAATCACTTGTACACAGACACCAGCTAGCCATTCTAAAACAACACATAATAATAGCACCGCCAGAACTCGGGAGAGGATCTTAGCACACGGATCGGCAGCCGCGGATGCCGGCTCTTCGCCGCGATGGCGTGTCGCCGTCCGCTCCACGGCAAGACATTACGCCCTGCCAGGCTCGTGCAGCCGTGTTTCGGTGATCGCGCCGCCGCCAAGCCGCTTCTGAGCCCGGATCCAGCCGCCGCCTCCATCTGAGGGCCCAAACGCCGCCGCGCCGCTGTTAGGTTTGGAAACATCCAAACTGGTTGTGCGGGAGTGAGGAAGTTGGGCTGACTCTAAACTGCGGCATCTGGCAAATGAAAGAGGGAAGAAGAGCCATCGGCCACGGAGGCCGAGAGGGAGTGCCGGCGGCCATGGAGGAAAGCATGCGCCCAGTGGGCGGCGAATGTTAGAGGTTGTTGTGTCGTGGGAAAAAGAATACACGATGCAGCAACCTGACCGGGCAAAGCGAAATTGAGGTCGCACGGGCGCGGGTGAGAGTGTCAGATGTCCGACCATTCCTGACCTCGGCTGCGGTGTGTTATCTATATATATGACTTGTTCATATCCATTGGGTATACCACGCGCATAATCAGGGGAGTACATTTGTAGGCACATATGCTAATGATCTAATATATATTACCTAAACTAAAAGGGACATGCGAATGATTTGCAAAAGGCAGGTCAAGAATAGATGCCACTCCTCACCAGCAGCCATTTTAATAATATCTTATGGAAAACAAAACTGATAGCCCTGATACGTCAAGCATGCATATACATTCCAGCAGATCGATCTTTCAAATATACTAAAGATATATATTGTCTTATCAAACGAAAAATAGTGATCACAATTTACACAAGGTAAAACAATCCAAATAAAGGGTCAGAAACAAGTACACTGACTGCAAGTAGGCACACAAGCATAACAACATTGTAGTAGATAATATAATATGGGGGAGAGCACTAGCTAGCTAGAGCCATGGGCCATGCATGGCCATGGCCTTTACCTCCCGTCACCGCCACTCGACACGTCGGCAGCCTTTCGTGGCTCTCACAAGCACAGCTGACAGCTCCCAGTCAACCATGCATGTGTGTTCCCTGCAGCATGATTCACGCATCCTTCATCATCTCCATGTGTAGGAGCTGATCGAGTTGGAGGTGATCACACTAGTGCCACAAGTATGCACGAGTTACTACTTACATACATGAGTGCTCATGCAGAGTCTACTAACTGATTAACTGAAAAACTAAACAACAGAGGGACTAGCAGAGACAGAGCTAGCCTCGCTGAAAGGTGAGTCATTAGCTCTTATTTGACGTTGGCCAGAGATAGGAAATAGTGAAGGCCACATAGTAGCTAGATTCATAGGTCTTGCATGCACCTTGCATGCAATATGGAGATGAGAGTAGGGCTGAGGATTGATGCGGTTGCTGCAGGTAGATCAATCAGCGGCGGCGTGCGGCAGTCTCCCCGCTGCGCGTTGAAGTAGACGGCGGCGACTGGGAGGCCGAGATCGTTGTCGGTGGCAAATTGGCGGGTGCTGAAGTAGTCCCTGGACGAGGGCGGGCGCACCGACTGGCGGCTCTTCTGCTTGAACAGCACGAAGACGAACCTGTGGATGCCGATGTAGGGTCTGGGGCTCTCGTACATCGCCAACTCCCTTCCTGCATTCATGTAATTGCATACTCGATTCTTAGCTAAAGGTTTCTTTTTGTGCATCTGACCTCTCCCCTCCTGAAGTTCATTAAGCGAAAACAGGTTTCACAAGAAAATTAAATCGATGATGAACTCGAAGGGCTTACCAAAAGAAGCATCAGTTGTTCCAGGAATGTCGGTGACGATCCTGCAAGAGGTGTCGACCAAAGTTTACTCTTGTCAGCTATATTTTATGCGCAACCATACTATATTTGTGCACCTGGCTCCCTGATTCACTTTTTAGGATAATTTGTGCAACAGCAGAGCACTACTACTAAATACTAATAATCTTATAGTCAACTAGTCATATGCTTGAACCTTTGTTTATATTTGGTTTTGTTTCTTATTACTCTTATTGAAAAACAAATGCTTACGCTTACCAATGGATATGCTCTCAGGTATGGATCACTAGGCCCTGGCACATCTGGGTCAGTCATGACCTGAAAAACACAACAACAATAATAAACGACATTTGTAATTAAGCTGAAATTTGTTACAGACTACGGACCTAAGCTGATGTACTCACCAGTCATAAGCTAAGAGACTAACTGAATCGCATCTTAGTTTGTGTGAGAGAAGAGATATGATCAACAAGGGAACCAACCAGTGTGAAGAAGGACCTCATGTCGTCGCCCTGAACCTCCACGCGCGGCTTGGACAGAACCACAGCCGGAAACAACTCATGGCCGTTGAACACCTGCTTGTTGGACCCGTAGGTAACCGTCATCTTCACCGTGGGGTTGAAGTTGTCAATGACTTCCCCGATCACCTTGCCGACGACTAGAGGCTCCAACACCCTAGACATGGCTAAGCTTTTGAAGTACTGAAGAGCGCCTCTGCTAATATTTGAGAGATGGCAGTCTTGGATTGCGGCTCAGAGTGAGAGATGCATTCCTCTATTTATAGCCATCAGGTGGAGCGCTAGCCGGCCGGGCTGGGAGAAACGAAGTGTGAATAATTAACAATAGCATTCACGTCCCATCGTTTTCGCCTGAATCATTGGCTTATTGTCGTAAAACAGGCGCTGAATAAAAAGGTTTTGGCATCCGATTATTCCCTAAACATTGGATAAGGACATGTATGTGCCACCTTTGATTCTCTTAAAGAGAGGCGGAACTAAAATACAACCGCTAGGGCCTAGGGTCAAACATCTTTTATTCTCTGCGTTAAAAGAGAGTGATTTGCATGTTGTAGCACTGTTTTCATCAGTAATAACTTATCATATACGTTAGGTACCCACTCCGTCCCAAACTAAGTGTTGGTATAGTTCCCATGTCGGTTAAATTTTATCGACACTAGTATAGTCGAGTTTTCTACTGGCAGTTCAATTTGTCTTTATGTAGGCGGTTTGCCGCAACCCGCAACCGCAAGAGGGCAAAGACCAGTAGAAACCGACCTTTGTACATATGGTCACCATGGATCCGCCAATGTTAATCGACTTTCGCAGGCTGTTCACTTACGTCAGCCGCCAACAGAAATAACACTTTCATAGGCGGCTCCCTTAAGCAATCTATTTGTGACGTAGATAAACTAACATCAATAGTTGTTTACGACAACCGCCAGTGATAATACTATTTACATAGACGGTTTTTTTATATGGAACCTGCCTGACAAAATCTGTTACTACCGACGGATTTTTAAGGTAGCCGCCTGTGAAATCCATTTCTAAACTAGTGGTTTGTTGGGCAAACCACCTCAGGATTTTTTTTTTTGCTGAATTTGGAAAAGCAATATAGCATAATCACAACTGGAATTGTGGAGCAGCTGCAGCTAAATAAACACAAGTGGCAATATAGCATAATCACAACTGAAAGACAACTTAATTTCATGCATGGGTCACTAGTGTCAACTTTAGCATTTATTCAACACCGTGCAAAAAATTTAGATGAGCCTTTCATTCTAGCATCACAAGCAATTCAAGTCTTCTATGTTTCTGATGGAATTGATACTAAATGGGTTTCAATTTCAATCAAAACCAAGAGACTACTATGGCATTAATAATTTGTAGATTGAGCACATTAAAAATGGTAGTGAACTATTGGTGCCATTGCCTGATTTAAATGTCGGTGTGACTATGGATGTTGTTAATGGGATTATATTTCCCTGCTGTTAGAAAATAAATATAGATGGTATACTTGTTGATAAAAAAAGTCTGAAAAGCAATCTAAGAAAGTTTTGTTCGCAATGTGGCTGCTATGTTTGTGTTATTCTTTACTTGCAAAATAGTTGCATTTATGTCTGCATAATAAAAAAAAAATTGGCTAACTTGTTCTTTTCAAAAGTAAGAATGTCAAGCCCAAGATGAAAGAATAGTTTCAACCCGAAAGAGAGAAACACAGAAAGAGTTGGCACATATACTAACCTCGTTTATTAGCCACGTCCTCGCTCAAACCTTCTTCTTCACCCCCCATGTATTTTTCAGTTCATTGGAGCTCGGATCCAAGTTTACTCGACACAAATGGAGGGTGGCCGGTAGGAGGAAGGAACACTGGTCGATGCCAATAAGGGCTGGTCGTTGGTGGATCAATATGCAATAAATATTCGTGTGTCGAAGATTAAAGGTGGCTGAGATTTAAAACTTCCGCTTGAAGAACAATACATACTATCGGTGGCCCTACGAAAATCGCCAGTGTAAATTTTACATTTTGAAAGGCGGCTGGCATTAAAATCTATCATTGTAAATAACATATATGCAGGCGGTTAGTTAAAAAAAACTGCCAGGACAAAATTTACATTTCTAGAGGCAACTGAATAAGACAAACTGCCTATGTAAATGGGATTGCACATGCGGTTTCAATCAGGGCCCCACCATTTTTACTCTACTGACATCTATTCGTTTCAAACCGCTAGTAGAAAAAAGTGTGGCGCTAGTAGAAAGCTCGGTTGTATCTCCCAAAACCACTTCACCATGAGATGGGTCACCCACAATCTCGACCGCGTGATCACCAATCTCCTGAACATCGCTGAGTCATTTAGGTGATGCCGATCACCAAGATCAACAGGTACAGACTCTCACTTGACCCAACCAAGAACAATGAAAAGACTGGATGCACACTTGATACTCTATGCACTAATGAGGTCCTTAATATTGCGATATCAAATATGAATCACCCTACCAGGCATGAAGTCTCCTTTGCTCTCCAATGTGTTTCTTTAGCCAAATTAATGGGCAAAGAGAACCCTAATGCATGGATGGGGATAGGTGTAAATAGCCCTACGACAAGGAACTCTAGCAATTGACCCTCCACTTAGATTTTTGTGGGTATTGAACCACTGCTATTCATGCATCGGACAGGTTCGGTGCGCCTCCAAGCTAGTCGTTGCCTATACATCTATCTTGTGCACTGGTCTGGTGCTCACCGGATAGGTCCAATGAGTACAAAACCAAGATGTGCACAAAACCATGTTCGCCTTAGCTAGAATGGGGCAGTGCCCTAGTATGGTTCAGTATGGTGCACCATTCATGTCAGGTGAGTAAACCAAAACTAGCAGTTTTGCCCCCTCTAACAGCATAGGATCTTGCCATACACCAATGAAAGGTCCTAATGGCTAGAGGGGGGGGTGAATAGCCTATTAAAATTTCCTTCAAAGATACTTGAGCAAACCGGTTAGTAAATAAAACGGTGAAGCGTAATAAGCGGTGCTACAAGTTTATCTAGGCAAGCCCCCTATGCAATCAAGTCTAGGTGAAGGCTATGATCTCTAGTCACACCAAACTAACTATGTCAATCCTAGGTGAACAAAATATACTCACTAGTTCTACCCCTAGGAGGAAATAAGGCTAATCAACTAAGCAACCTAAGCAAACTACACAAGGTAAACTAGCAAAGTAATGCGAAGGTGAGCTAGAATACAATACCACCGAGGAGTGTAGAGGATGATGCCAATCACCGTGATCAATAAGAAATCTCCAACGAGCTCAAACAATTGACACGATGATTTTTTACCGAGGTTCACGTGTTTGCCGACACGCTACTCCTCATTGTGGCGATGCACCCACTTGATGTTCCACAAGCTTAATGGCCGGTGTCAAATCCCACCTACGGTGGGAGCTCAATAAAACACTCATAAGAGAGGATCCACAAGCCACGAGCAATCCACTAGAGATGCCTTTCGCGAATCTCCCGCGGTAAGGCAACAACCCCTCACAAGTCCACCGGCAGGGCCTCTAACAAGCCCAATCGAGCTCAACACCGCCTCAAGCTCCAAGCCGCTAGGGAACCAAGCAAATTCCCAAGAGAAACGAAATCCCGCAGCTCCTCCAAGGATGAAGTGCCTCTAGATGCAAGCTATCAAGCAAATGCACTTCAATCTCTCTCAATCTCACCCAAGAATCAAAGTTAGGGTCAAGAGATGAGTGGAGGGGAGTGTCTTTGGCTCACAAGTGTGTTAGAGTGTTTGAATGTGCAAGAGAGCTACCTCCCCACCGCCAAACACATATATATAGGCTCCACCTCGAAATATGGCCGTTGGGGTTCAAATCGCCCCGAGACGCCTACGCGGACGCGCGCGACGCCGGCAACATAACAGCGCCAACGCCCAGCGTGGCCGGACGCGCCAGCGCAGCGGCGTCCGGTGGGGTCGTTTGCGGTGCTCATCGGATCAAGTCCCGCTGCGCCGGACGCACCAGGAGCGCCACGGTGTGTAAAACCCCGTTGTCGATTTCAAGTAAATGCCACGGACGCCGGAGTGAAAAACACCACGCCGTGGTGGGGCCGACGCCGCCAGCGCCACCCGGCGTGCCGGGCGTCCGGCCGCAGCTAGCTTGAAGCTCCCTTCAACGCCACGCCGTCGCCTTTTCCATCTTTCCAAGTTTTGCCTCTTGTCTCAAGCTGCCAACACGTCAAAGTACATCCCGAGAGCACGTGTGTTAGCATATCACAATCGATATCACAAGAGCGAAGTTAGTGCACTAGATTCTAAATGCATATGCAAGTTACCATGAACCTAGAGACACTTTTCTCATCGGATTAGCCGTGGCATTCCCTCTTGATAGTCAGCCATCTATCCTAAATGTGATCACACTCTCTGTAGTGTCTTGATCACCGAAAGAAAACCCTATCGAGTTATACCTTTGCCTTGATCTTCGGGTCCTTTCCATTCCGACACGTGAGCTCGATGATCCACCATGTCCATCATCAACGTCCATGTCCATGATCATGTCGCTCCACGTCATCCAATGCAATCCTATCTCTTAAGCACACTTAGAGCAAAGGATTAGCATAACAAGGTGTCATCAATTTCCAAAACCAAACATGAGATTTCAACCAACCAGTCTGATGCACAACGTTACTCTGAATTTTGGAAGCATGCACCATGCCTATCTTGTGGCTTGGTCTAGTGCAACAGTGTCACAAACTCATCCAATTCATGCACTCTTTTAGTTGGATCAAACATGTCTTGAGCTTCCATAGAGCTACCTAGTGCTAGTTTTCACAAGTGTACACCACATCTACTCACTAGACTTAACTAGGTCAAGCTATTGTCATTATTTATCGACAAGCACTAAGCTCAAGGGCTCAGCCCCTCGCCTTAGTCGACCGACGAGGACACAAATTCAAGGTCAAAGGTCCAAGTTTACAAGCATTTAACCACTCAGTGACAAGCGATCATTGACCATTATCTTTAGGAGGATACTCGACTGCACTCTCGAGGATGTCTACAAGATTTTGGGGGATATACCCTAGGTACCTCAAGATGATACATGGAACACACCATCGTGGGGCGGTCCAACCCACAAGATCAAGACTTGCAGCACATGACACTGGTCGGTGTGCACCACAAGGCATCTAGAACTCTTATGGTAATTGCAATACCATATCGGATACTTTACTTGTAACTGAGTCCTTCGAAGTATATAAGGAGGAGGGGCGGGGGACCCCTAGTTAACATCTACATCATACTTCACCTCATACAATAGTCAATACAATTGAATAAAGTACATGACATTGGGTTTTACGTCACGTTGTCGGCCGGCCTGAACCTGTATAAATCTTGTGTCTTGTGTCTCTATTACCATCCGGTTCCTGATTGCGCACACCTCTACCGATCAATCTACCATCATGGGGATCTCCCTTGGTGAACTATCGAGCATATTTTATCGACAGTTGGCACGCTAGGTAGGGGGTAGCACCTAAATCACCTAAAAGAGAGATGAACAACACCTAAAAGCACCTAAATTAATTTGGATGTAGATATGCTTCTCTCTCTCTCCTACATTTGGATCTAGATCTAAAAACTACCTAAACCATGGAAAGAGAGAAGGATTAGGGTAAGAGAGTAAGTATCAACCTCTTGTGGTGCCACCCTTCAACAAATCCAAGGGAAAAACTCCCCCCATAAGAAATGGCCAATTTTAGGTTTTGAAGCTCAAAAAACATAGAAAATAGAGGAGGAGCCACGGGGGAGATGAGTGGATGCCTGCATGTATAGCCCCCGTGCATTGGCGAAGCCAGAGCGAATGGACGGGGGGTGCCCAAAGTAGTTTAGTGGGCTTCAAAGCCTGTGGGGGGTGCCTGGTATTGGGCTGTAGGGGGTGCCTAATGGGCCAAAAATTGCTGAACACTAAGAAATATTTAGAATTGGGGGTGCCTCGGGCACCGACATGGACTAAGTGGCTTCGCCCCTTGCCCTCGTGGAGGTTAATTAACAAATACCGTCATTGTTAATAGATATTAATGATGGCGGTTAAGTTACAACAAACACCACGATTAATTTGTTTACCATGGTGGTTTTTGTAATGTGATCGCCACGGCCGTGGCGCTTTTTGTAATGTGACCGCCACGGTTAATGGACATTAATTGTGGCTGTTATTTTATAAAAACCGTGGCGGTTAACGTATTAACCCTGGTAGGTTTCTCTCTGGCCGGTTGGCTTGGCTGGCCTCCATTGACCATGGCATTTAAAAAAAACTGCCATGGTTAATAAAACCTAAGTGCCTTGCAAAAGATTTTGTGTAGTAGTGGATCATGTTGTCAAGGAGATAAAGCACTAATCACAACAACAATATAGGAAGCTATACCATGTTGTTGATGATGACTGGGAGGCAGACAAGAAGCTCAAGAAGGCCCCTCGCAATAGATGAAGTATATGGTACACTAGGTATGTAGTGATGGTTCTTTTGGAAGCTAGTGTTAGTTCTTTTGGGTTAGTTATAGTGGTGGCTAGCTGCAAGTAGTGGTGGTTGTGCATAATGATGTAGTAGTGGTCGTACATGATGATGTAGTATTATCTCAAACTTGGTACTTCAAGTGGCTGCATGCATAGGATGCATGCTTGGAATTTCTATGCATGCTTGGAATTTCTAGATGGCAGCCTATATATACTGTCATGTATTTATTAACTATTAATCTGGAACTTCTAGATGGCTATCATTGTATGCATCTATTAACTAGTAGTTATGTGTATGTGCTCCTTTTGGCCATGTGTATGTTTTGGCATGGATTAAATGTCTAGAATGAGAAGAACATATTAGTGGAATTAGAAATGTAATGAACAATAGGGGCAGCTGTGAAACAACATCCGCCTTCGTAAAGGTACGTATTTGCAGAGTCGGCTCTAGATAGTAGCCGCTTTTGCAAATATATTTGTAGAAGTGGCTGGGCATTCGCCTCTACATATCACAATTTGTAGAGGTGGGAAAATAGATGCAACTGACATAACCGCCTCTACTGTAGTCGTGAAAATTATTAAAAACTAAATGAAATACTTTACAAGCATAACATTAATGTGGACCTTATGATTTAGTCTATCGGCAATTGTGAGGTTCTCAAAAGACCCAAGATGGTTATACACTAAAAATAAATCTGAAACTAGTCTATCTAACTGTTTCCACAGCTTTGCAAAGTACTCTCTTTCCTAGCACAACTCATAATTTAACCACCTCTAGAGGAAATAAATCTAACAGATCTGTAGTGAGAGCAAAGACAATTGCTCTTTTTGTTTCCATAAATGTTGGAGCCATCTTCATCATGTTCTCGCCCTTCATGGGCTTGCTTTTTGAACCACCTGTCTAAGCAACAGGAGTATATATGCATATAAAGACAGTCTTCAATTTTATTTTAAGGCGTCTCCATCCATTTAGGACCGGAGGCTGCCACAGTGCTTCGAGACTAGAAAGTGTCCTTTTACTAATTTGGAAAAAAAGTGATTGATCATCATCTCTCATTTTGATATTGGCAAATTATAGTAGTTGTAAGTATCCAAATTTTTCTTACAAAACAAAGGTCAAATTCAATTAATGTTACAATCAAGCACATACTCTAATTGCTATATATGCTCATCCGGAAAAAGGATGCAATTCTTGTTCTGACTTTAGTAATGAAATATATTTGACCAATTTTTTATAAAACATAATATTAATGACACCAAATAGGTACAATACTAAAATATATTCGTTGAAGAACTCAATTACTACACTTACGTGGTATCATAAATATCGATTAATTTTTCCTATAAATCTAATAATCAAACTCAAAATGATTTGACTCAGCACTATGCTAGAATTGTATTCTTTTTAGGACCGAGGATGCATTATATAAACTAGAATTACAGTATTCTTGATCTTCTCTAGCCCAACAATTTCTAGAGAGAATCTTTTAATCCCTCCGCGTAATTGATCTGAACACTTCTGTTAATTATATATATTCTCCCACAATAACTATGAGTGATGTTCTATGTTCTCTTGTAAATAAAGCAAGGAGGAAAAGGGCAATGTCAATAATTTCGTCCAGGAAGGTTGAAAAAAAAATTATTCCACTCGTTGTGAAGAAATTATACTAAATATATTAGCAACAATGCGTTAGGGAGCTTCCAGTATATGGTGTCTTCGAGTGTTCCGAGAGAGAAAACGAATATGTCTTTGTGACATACACAACACGGCAGAAAACGCATCTAAATGGAGGCTATGTTACTGTGCTAAACATGCTTGCTTTGTCATTTCCGGACAGGGCCCGGCACACACTAACTTTGCATAATGTTCCCTTCCTAGAATGAAAAGCTCCCGCTTTCACTAAAAACAGTTGTAAGTCCTTTAGCTTAAAAGGAGTGGGAAAAACTCAAAAGCTTGGGCCGTGCCCATGCGAATAGTCAAATCAAGTAGATTTAACTAGACAGATGCGCATGACATGTGAATATTAATCTGCACGTCTTACAAATTTTCTGTGCACATATGTGTAACATTCAGCCCTATCTAACATTCCTGATTCATGCAAAAAATTAATATATGCTTGTTATGGCATTTAATCCATAGTCTACAACACTTAGTCACAAATAAATCGAGAAAGTTTGCTATGGGGATTAGCCACTTTAAAAAACAGTGAATTACTAGCAGTTTTTTCTTCTGAAAAAAAAAAACTGATGGATATAGATTTGTGAGTTTATTTTCTTGCCCACATTTACCAACATGCTCTGTTTCTCAAAGTGAATTTCTACTTTTTTTACCGTAGATTATTCAGGAAGATATGTACTCTACCTAAGTTTAACCACTTGTCTAATTCAAAAATTTTATGCAAATACAACTAAATTTAATTCATTCTTAAAGAACTTTTTATTAATAAAGCAAGCCACGACAAAAGATGCGACATTTTGTAAAAAAAAAAAAAAGAATAAGATGAGTGGTCTAATTTGGTGTAAAAATAGTCAAATGCCTTATAATTTGGAATGGAGTTAGTAGAAAGGAAGCTAAATATGCACTAATTAAATTAGTCCAATTCATCATGGCATATTTACAATGTTGAATTGCTGTCGATTAGGTCCATCTTTCAGCTTATATATATATATATATATATATATATTAAGTAATGACGATGCATTGAGAACCAAAGTGCACTTGGGCTTTCAACTACTCGGCCAGACAAGACAGACACTTGGGCCTTCTACTCAGCAATATATTCAGGGTGGCATGGCGCTGTCCCTCTCCTCTCCCTTATAATGGGTTCAATGGAAATGGGCCAGAACGGTTCAAATTTCGAGCCACAAAGCTTAGTGTTCAAATGCCAGCCCATATATGGGTCCATGACCGGCCGGACAATGATAGAGCTAAGGACGTGCAGGTTGAGTTTCGACTTGGATTCCTTACCATCTGTTTGATGAAGGGAGGGGTCGAATCTGGTTGGGTCGGGGTGTTTGGTTGAGGAGCCCAGGGACGGAGCCGACCCACCTGGGAATATTTGGGGTATATGTGGGTTGGCTCCATCCGACAAATCGGGCGGACGGAGTAAACCCCCGTTCCTCCATTGCGGGTTCCGTTCCTCCGTCGCACTCTCCGCTCCCGTGAGCCCGCATCGCATCCCCTTCGGCACGGCGTCCATGCGCATGACGCGCTCCTCTAGGTCCACCCTGCGCTGGCGACGACCTCGGCCTCCCCGATCGATGACTTGCGCCACGCCGACGGGCGGTGGCGCTCCTCTATGGCGGCGGGTAGGACGCGCTCCTCCATGGCCGCGCGCGACGACGACGAAGCTCCTCCATGGTCGCGGCGCAACGACGCGCTCCTCTCGGGCCACGCGCAACGATGAGCTCCTCCAGTCCACCAACGCTGGCGGTGACCTCGGCCTTCCCGATGACTTGCGCCACGGCGGGAGGAGGCTGGGTGCCGGGCGGGAGGAGGTCGGGTCGAGTGGGAGATGATAGGGTAGGGGTGACACTGACATGTGGGTCCCACCAATTACTATAGCAACAACGTTTTGTACTCCCTCAATCCCCGTTTTCTACTCCCTCCAACCAAACAAAAACGGGCTGAACTCATCCTTCTCAACCCACGTTTTAAATAGCGCGCTATAGCGGCTAGAAACAACTGCCGCGACGCTATTGCACTTTTTCGCGCTATTGACGCTATTGGCGCTATTGTGCCGCTATTGTGCGCTATTGTGCCGCTATTCGCGCCGCTATTCACGCTATAGCGCCGCTATTCGCGCTATTCACGCTATAGCGCCGCTATTCACGCTATAGCGGCAGCAGCAGTTTCCGTTTCTGAGATACGGAGTTTCCTAGGGTTAGTTGGATACTATCGTAGGTTTATACCTGATTTCTCCAAAATAGCTAAACCTATGACCCGATTGTTACAGAAGGAAGAGAAATTCGTGTGGACACCGGAGTGCGGCAAATAAGCTTCGCACACTACGAACGTTGTTGACTACGGCTCCCGTGCTTGCACAACCTGACATTCAGAAACCCTTTGATGTGTATTGTGACGCATGTGGTACAGGATTGGGATGCGTACTCATGCAGGAAGGCAGAGTCATTGCGTATGCATCGCGTCCGCTTAAGGAAGCATGAGGTTAATTATCCAACCCATGACTTGGAACTTGCTGCCGTGGGTACATGCATTGAAGATTTGGCGTCATTACTTGCTCGGTAATGTATGTCATGTCTATACTGACCATAAGAGTTTGAAGTACATTTTACTCAAGAGGAGTTGAATATGAGGCGAGGAGATGGTTAGAGCTGATAAAGGATTATAATATAGAATTGCACTATCATCCGGCAAAGCCAACGTTGTCGCGATGCTTTGAGCGTGAAATCGCATTGTTTGTTGGGACAAGTCGAGTCAATGGAGGTTTTTCCTCTTATGCATCCGCTATCCTATGCAATATTCAAGTGCAGAATGAGCTTGAGAGTCGAATTGTTGAGGGCCAGAAAGTGGATAAAGGAATCTCGTTTATCAAGAAGAAATTAGAGAAAGAGCCTAGTGATCATTTTCGAGTTGATGAGAGTGGAGTTCTTTGGTATGATGATCGCCTTGTCGTACCAAAGGATCGAGAGTTGAAAGAACGATTCTAGCAGAGGCTCACTCATCAAAGATAACAATTCACCCCGGTAGCAACAAGATGTATCGGGACTTGAAAACTAGATTTTGGTGGACTAAAATGAGAAAGGAGATCGCTGGCTATGTGGCTAGATGTGACAATTGCTGCAGAGTTAAAGCTGTACATATAAAGACTGCAGGATTGTTGCAACCCTTGCCCATTTCCTGATTGGAAGTGGGATGAGATTACCATGGATTTGATTGTTGGTTTGCCACATACCCAGAAGGGATTTGATTCCATTTGGGTGATTGTGGATCGCTTAACCAAAGTTGCCCATTTTATTCCGATTAACATAAGCTACTTAACCTCACCAATACGCGAGCTATACATTTCACACGCATTTCGTTTGCATGGAGTACCTAAATCGATAGTGTCGGATCGTGGATCAAGTTGGACCAATCGATTTTTTGGGAGAGCTTACAGAGGCCCTGGTACCAAATTACTTCGTAGTTCTCGCTTTATCACCCACGTACCACGTGCCAAACAGAAAGAGTAAACCAAATATTAGAAGATATGTTGAGGGCATGTGTGTTATCAGCGGAAGGGTTCTTGGGACAAATGGTTGCCATATGCGAAGTTTTCAGACAATAATAGCTATCAAGCCGATATTCAAATGGCACCCTTTGAAGCATTATACGGAGGAAATGTAGAACGCTCTTGAACTGGATAGAGACAGGGAGAACGACCTTACTATGGCATTGATCCGATAGATGAAGCCGAGCGAAAGGTAAAAGTGATTAAACAACACATGAAAGCTGCCCAAGACCGCCAAAAGAGCTATGCTGACCACCGTAGGAGACCTATCAAGTTCAACGTTGGTGACTTTGTTTACTTGAAGGTGTCACCAATGAAACAAGTACAGCGCGTTTTGGAGTGAAACGAAAACTAGCGCCTAGATTCATAGGCCCCTACAAGATAATTGCCACTAAGGGAGAAGTAGCTTATCGCCTGCAATTACCACAGAGATGAGAAATATTTTCAATGTTTTTCACGTGTCACAATTGAAGAAATGTTTGAGAGTTCCAGAGGAACAAGTGCCGCTTTCGAATGTTGAAGTTGATCATGATCATCATTTCATGCATAATCATGTTGTTAGTAGAATTCACTTTGAATTGCTCTCATTTCATGCTTGTTTGATCTAGCTACTATAGGATCTTTGCTATAATGATGTTTTGGACCTAGATTGTGCCTAGATATATTTTTTTGACATAATTAAGGACCATGTTTGAGCTTGAGTTTCAATTTAGAAAATTTTTATAAATCTGCCCTAGAGTGTCAAACCTCTTTGAGCCATTTTGAAACCCATTTCAAAAGTGCTTGATAGTAGTGTTTCTAGCAAAAGTTTTCTATAGATGAAATGTACTACTTTTTATGTAGATCAAAAGATCTTTTATAAGTTTCTTATGAAAAGGCTTGCAAATGGTTCAAATAGTGCCCACAAGTTTGAGTCAAATTTGAGTTGAATTCAAACTCTGTTTTTGAATGGATGAGTGTGACCCTGCTGTTTTTAATTTTTTATCTCCAAATCTAGGCCGAATTAGAAAAAAGTTCATATTGAGTGTTTTGTAGCTTATGAAATTCTCTACAAAATCGGTGTTTTGACTTTTTCCAAATTCCGCCCGAATCTCGATGTACAGGACAAAACCGACGCTGACTCGTAAAAACGGGGAGGGAGGCCTATCGGCCGGCGGGCCGGGTCGACAGGCATGCCGTGGGCGACGTGGCCACCCCATCCGCCGCCCGATGTATGGTTCGGACAGGCGCGCCCGCCGCCCACGCGCCTTAAAACTGCGCCGTCCTCCGCCCTAACCCTAACCAGCGTTCCCGAGCCGCCACCCACTTCACTGCGCTTCGAGAAACGCACCGCCGCGCGAGCCCGCCCGTCCGCAAGCCCGCCGCCGCGTTCGCCGCCGCCCGGGCCGCCAAACCTCGCCAAAGTGAATCCCTAGCCCCGCCATGAGCTGCTCTACCTAAAGCCGGGCCGAATCGAGGTAAAGCCAAGGTACCGAGCCCCTAATCCGCATCGTCGCCTCTCGCACGGCGAGTCCGCCCATGACCGCCGACGGGCAAGCTCGCGTTTGAGCTCGTAGATCGAGTTTCGTTCGTTCTTTTTAGTGTTTTAGAGTCGCCTAGAGGTGCTTGAGCTCGAGCTAGCTGGATGAGTAGATCCGGCCGTCATTTCACCGGGACACGCCGTCGCCCGTCTGCGCCGCCGCGTGGCGCCGCCCGCCAAGCTGTTCGTCTTCGCCGTCGTTGTCCAATAAGCTTGATACGGCCATGCATGTCCTAGTTAGGTCAAGGGGAGTCGAGAACGTGTGTTGGCTCGTTCCGCCGATCACCGTAACGTTGGTTCACCGTCGTCCCGCGCCCGCCAAGGAGCCGCCGTACGCCGTCATCGCCATTTTAATCCGTTTAGCAAAACCATGGGCACCATCGTGTCCGTCGGCGCCGCGTAGAGTCAAAATGACTAGCCGGGTTGCGCGATTTGGTCACACCGCCGGCGAAAATCCGCCGTCGACCCGCCGCCCGCCGCCGCCGTGCTCTGCTTTGAGTCGCTGACATGCGGGCCCCGCGTCCTTTTCTTTTTCTTTTATCTTTTTCTCTTTTTCCAGCTTTTGCTTGATGAGCTTAGAAAATTCATAACTTGGTCATTTCAAGGTATTTTTAGTACAACAAATTTTGTCATGCTTGTTAGATGATAGGCTACAGTGTAAAATTATGAAACTCTATTTTCTGATAACTTTTATATAGAGTTTTATTTATGGCCATAAATGCATGGAAATTGAGGAAAATCATATCTTTTAATTGGTGCAAGATAAAAATATGCTTCCCTGTACAAAATGTTCTTGGTTTTGTGAGTAGAATCCAGGAAAAATATCATGCATGGTATGTTCTATAGAAGAAATGTGATTTTCTATTTATGTGCTTTTTGCAAGGTGATCTTTAGAAATTCATAGAAAAATAAATATTAGGGTTTTGGATGTGAGACTTGGTGTGTTTGTGTTTGATAGGTTTTAGAAGCTTATCATACTCAGAAATCTGTTGTCTGACACTTTTCATAGTACAAAGTATTTTCATACATAGATTTAGTGCTAGCTTGTCATTTTTGTGTAGAGCTGTGTATGCATGATCTTGCCATGAAATTTTTATGGTAGCTGTGGTATGACATTAAGATGCTCTGGTAATTTTGTAGAATTTTGTGAAGTAGTTATGTATTTACCATATTTATGTGGCATAGAAAATAGCTTAGAAATACATGTTTATGTGAAGGTAATGTGTATTAGTATTTTTATTGTGTGTTCCTAGCATGAATAGGATCCGTTGGTAAGCTTAGTTTGGTAAGCTTGGCAGTTTTGTCAATTTATTATTTCTAGCATTTATATAATCATAGTGTGCAAGTGTAGTGTTGCTAGGGCATATTATTTTATGTGCTTTAGATTATCTTTTTGAAATTGTCCAGTAGGTTTGTTTGATAGGTAATAACTTGGTTTACCTGCTGGTCAAGTTTGATAAGGTTTGCATGAGTAGTTTGCAAGTTATGGTGGTTGTATGTGATGTTGAGTAGGAAAACAGAGCCTCTGTTTTCTCTGTTTTCAAGGCTGATAATGTTAGATTCAGGTCTGGGTGATATGGAATGTTTTGTAGGAAATTTCATTAGCTTTCCATAGAGTATTTGTTCACTGAATTTGGAGTTGTAGAACTCTCTGTAGGACTGTTTTTAGTGACACCATGTCAAGCTGCCATTTCCTATCATTAGTGAGTTAAGCGTTTGCTTGATGTAGGTTGTTAGGGTTTCTTGTGTAGAATTAATTGTGTTTCTACGGAAGAAATATCCACTTACTAATAGCATGCATCATGAAATATTCATTCATCATCCAAATCTTATTTCATGCAAGTCTTTGATTATTTAATTGTAATCGTTTCTTTTCTCCATCATATGCATCATCTCGGGATCGGGGAAGTGTTGGAGGAACTGATCGAGGAGCCGACGGGGGAGCTTCTTCATCCGGGAGTGCAGCCGAGAAGCCATCGAAGGAGAAGAGTCGGCCGGCCGGGCTGCCCGAGTGCCCGTAGCACGCCCAAATGACGTTCTCGCGAGGCAAGCTCCGGAGCATTCTCGACTTTCCTACTTTCTCCGCTTAATGTGACTTGCGTCCTTTATGTGTTTCATGCATTAAGTTTAGGAAAATGGTTGAAACCGTTGATGCATTAAGATCCTTGCTGAAAGTTGCCCTATCCTATGTAGTGGTCTAGGTTAATGCTCAATATCATGATTGCAGTAGACAGTGATTCCGGTCACTTGAGGAGATGTTGTGAACAATCACATGGGTGATTGTCAAGCTGCTGTTGAGAACCTGATAAAATAAAACATGTGAGATTGGATGGATATTGTGGTCCTTCCATCCAGTCGATTAAGGACTCATACTTTGTCGGAATGTGGTCGGAAGTTGAACGTATCTGGCATATAGTAGGCTCCGCCGGGTCGTGAGCCACGGAGCTCGTGGGAATGTTAGGGGCCGGCTTTGTCCGCTTTATCGCTCCTCCTTTGGCGTGGTTGGTTGGGATTGATTGGGCGCAAGAAGATGCGCACGAAGCGTCGTCTTCGTTGCTCGCTCACTTGGTGGCCCGAGAAGGAGGGGGTAGCCGGCAAGACCGAGACTTTACATCCCGTAACGTCCTGGGAGTGATTGGGTCTGCCTTTGCAAAGTAGACCTGGTTTATGACAGGGTATTTGCCAGCTGGTTTGCAAATCGATTCGAATCGCCATCTCTCCCGGTCGGTGAGAACCCGGGTTGCGCCCACGACAATGTAGTCTAATTATCACAATACATGTTATTTTATCATGCTTTGGATGTTAATTTCTCGATCAAGTTACTTACGCCGGTTATTTACTATCTTTGAGCAATGATTAATCTTGACTATACAGGACCTATGGTTATAATTTAAATAAGTAACCTTTTAACTTGGAAAAATACAAGTAGTATGCGTGGGCTCACTAATCAACTTTATTTTCGAAATTAACGTGAGTCAGCTAAACCCCAGATAAAGCCTATCATCATCCTTGGAGTCTTTTATTTTACTTTGGACGGGTAAGTCTAGTTGAGTATTTTGTACTCAGGGTTTTATTCCCGTTGTTGCAGGTGAGCATGTGTACCATGGTTACTGTAAGACTTGTCTGTTTCCGGTTGATGAAGAGTAAGGCCAAGGCAAGGCAATTCTATATTCCTGTCTTATGCTGTTGTAGGGATGACTATCTACCGGCACTATCTTATATTTGTTTTCGCTAAAAGACTATTTGGTTTTTTGAAACTACTGCTTCCGTACTTGAACCTGAGTTTGTAAAAAATCATACTTCACACTCTGATGCTTAATATATATCGAATTTGGTTTAAAATACCCGCGGATTTTACTACCGAGCTCAACGATCCTGTTGTGTTGTTGATGAGTTTGAAATCACTCTAAGATTTCCTAATACCGGGTTTATATGGACTCAAGTGTAGACCTGCGATTTCGCCGGTGATTGCGAATTATACTTGATTTCTTATAAATTGGTCGGCTCTCATCACATGCATCCCTGATTTTATTTCCTATCTTTATTCCCTAAATATCTATTACATAATGAAGCTAATGACGACGACGGCGGCGGCGCGCAGCCAGGTGCTACCCTTCCTTGCGTGCATGTGTGACCCCATTTTGGGGCTTGTTGGGCTGCCACATAACATGCACATAGGATAAATATTTTTTTTGAAACTAACTAGTCCCTCCGTCCCATAGAGTTCGCCGCTCTACGATTCAAAAATTTTTAATAGTCCCTCGTCCCATAGAGTTCGTCGTTCTACGGTTCAAAATTTTTAATAGTCCCTCTCGTCCCCATGGAGTTCGGCATTCTACGGTTCAAAATTTGTCCCACGGGACCGTGGTTACGCATGCCTGCGACAACTGAAATTGATAGTATCGAAGCATATTCCATCGCTTTTGTAAAAAAAAAAAAAAAGATGGTTGCGTACACGTGGATAGCCTCTCCTCCACTACTTTTTGGACAGCCAGCACTTGCAAGCAGGCAACGCAAGGCCTCTTCAGCTTTTCTCGCTACAACGGGTGTGTTTAGTTGGTGAAATATTTTGGGTTGGGCTCTTGTAGCACTTTTTTGTTTGTATTTGATAATTATTGTCCTATTGTGGACTAACTAGACTCAAAAGATTCGTCTCGTACTTATGAGTCAAACTGTGTAATTTGTTTTTTTATTTACCTACATTTAATGCACCATGCATGCGACAAGAGATTCGATGTGACGGATACTGTAGCACTTTTCGGGTTCACTTTTTCAGAACTGAACATGCCCAACAAAGTGGCATGTCCCCTTCCTTGGTTTGAGTGGGTGGCTGTCTAACTACAGGTCTCCGTGGGACGGAGGGAGTACATGGCAATGATTGTACACATATAGGAACAAACTCTACTTAAGAAACAACTCTAATAATTAATGTTTTTATCACTATGCTATGTCAACTCAACATAGAATGATTGTTTTTATTTGTGTTGTGTTGTTATATGGCTCTTCTCATTTCCTACAGTTTTGTTTATTTATCGTTTTTTTGAGAATAGAGGCTTTTCCATACATGCCATTATAAAAGTTCGTTGTTCCACTCGGGCCATTGGAAAGTTTGTTCGGACACTGTGCCATTCACCTAAACTTTTTACCACCCGAGCCACTCGTTCGCGATTCTCGCTTTTGATTTCACGGTTTAGGACCCGACGACAAGTGGGACCGGCTATTGTAATGGACCTTCATGCCCATGGTCCGATATGCCCCGGTCCTTGTATCCAAAAAAAGAGCGCCTGCTCCTCTCTATTCTCCCGTCATCCCGGTCTCTCGTTCCCCATTCCGGCTCCCACTCGAGTGGACTCCCGTAACCCCTAACCCTAGCACCCGGCGGTCTCGGGCGGCGATGGCGGGTTTCCGGACGGTGGCGGCTGGATCGGAGATGCAATGGCGGCGGGCGGGACTCCCGACGGCGGCGGTGGGCGGGGCTCCGACGGCGGGCGGCGGGACTCGGAAAGGCAGCGGAGGGCGGCGGTCCGTATAGCGGCGGTTGGGGCCACGGCTGGCGTTCGGGCGCTCTTCCTCCCCGCCGGCATCACATGCGGTAGTGGACCTCGGATTGAGCAGCTTCGAAGGGCATGGCGGCGAGCAAGGGGATGGGCGATCCACTAGAGCAGAGAGGAGAGAGTGAACGTGGTGGCTGGTGAGAGTGTGTTTTTTTTTTTTTTTTTGAAGGCTGGTGAGAGTGAAATGAGTGGTGAGGAAGGGCTCCCGTGTGCTCCTCATAGAGGCACCTTGACTCACTTTGGCGCCAAGCACATGCACCAACGACTGACACAGGAAGCATGAGGGTAATGTTGTCTTTTTGGACCTCCGTTAGCTGCCGTTGGCACCCAGATTAGACGGAGTGGCTCAGGTGGTAAAAAAGTTTAGGTGAATGGCACGGTGTCGAATCGAACTTTCCAATGGTGCGAAAGGAACAACGAACTTTTATAATGGCATGTATGGAAAAGCCTCTTGAGAATACCGTTATCACTTATTATAGATTTCGACCGTTATCGCTGCATTTTTCGACACAATATCGTTGTCGAAATTCCTTGAATACCGGGCGCTGTATATGTTTCGAAAATATCGTATTGATTTCATTTTCGAGAAAAGAAAATGAAAATGAAAGTGATTTGGCCTCCTTCCGATCGTCCTGACTGTTTTCATCCCTACACTTCACACCATAATAAACCAGTAGTGATAGTCCACATATCACTATCGGTTGGGCTATTACCGTTCAGTGAGACTCATTTTGTGTTTATTTCCATTTTTGCACCGAAGATGTGCACCACATATTTTGCGCCCGATACGGCCTTCGGTCCTTGATGCAGTTTTCGTTATGCTGACTCACTCTGTCTTTTCCCACTTGCATTCGTCAGTACGCACTGGTACTGATCATAGTATTTCAAGTGAACGTGTGATGTGACAAGACACCGATACTTTGTTTCATTGGCCGACAAAAGTTTCGAAGTTACGATCACTGCGTCACGAGAAGAAATCACCGCAGGCGCGGATGACAAAGGTCGATCGAGATTGACAGAAAAGCAGAGTATTTCAAGTGAAGTTTCTGTCGTTCTTTGGTTTACTAGTACTACTATATTGTTTGTTTCATACGTGGTGCAAATTTACAGAGAAAATTCAGTCTGGAAAGCAAAAGGCTAAGGCAAGTAAAAGGCTAAGTTTGATCTCGAAATGTCCTGGATCGAATAATTGTCTCAGATTTACATATCTGAAGTTCTGAACCTTTGTGAGCAGAGCTTTTGTGACTTAATTGGACCTAAAGATCAATGGTGACAATAACATTTTCCTTTCTGTGCCCTACCTAGGGCAAGTGGGAATCTTTTGCCGTCTTGTCAATCTGAATGAAACTGCCGTTTCTATGAGGCAAAAGTTTCTTGGGCAAGTGGAAAACATTTGTGCCAATGCTTTTGATGATGAACGCGTCACAACCGTTAAAGTTTTGTCTTTGCTTTTGATGATGATGAACACATTCCCATTTCCTCGATCGAAAGATATTTGTCACTACTGATCAGGAATTCTTGTTTCAGCCAGGAACTGATCGATCTATCGTCCCATGAATTTTGCTGCAACCAGCGTTGGGTCTTGTCATCTTGTGTCTTTCGCTGGTGGCAAAGCAGGAGCGGAGGAGATACAGGGTAGTCCTATGAGACACGTACCACGCTACGCTCAGCCCAACCGATCGAGGCGGTAGAGTCCGGACCAGAGAATCCAGCGTGTGTTTCTCGTCCTTCTGCGTTTTTTCTTTCCACCAAAGTCAATTTGTATCACACACACTACTGCAAACTGATCATAGATTAGTTGGTTAGGTTTATTGTGGTGGAAAGTACTCTTTTTCCATTCAGATTCTCTAAATTCTCACCTGCCGCGATAGGAGTCAGCATCGGTGATTCACAATTGGCACGACCAACAAAAGTACACAGCAAAATTGATACAGAAAAATTTCTTTGGTCCGGACTCTAACTTCTAGGGCTATGATTTATTGGATGATTTTTTGGTCAACACTAAATTATTTATTTCAGTTATATGATTTTTTGCAATATTAGGTTATTGGTTTGCTAAATTGAATCATTATATAGCCTTTTGGATTATTAGGGTCCCTTTGGTTGGGTTGGCTGCCATCAAAAGCCACAACCAAAAGCCGCTTTTGCCTAGTACAAATTAAAAACAGCTCAGACCCTGCTTTCACATGCTTTTGGATCTAAAAATTACCCACACGCCACTCGTTACATAGTTACGGTTCGCTTCTTTTCGCTCTTTCTTTTCTCCATCCACTTCTCCCTCGGTTCTTCCTCCTCCACCGCAACCGTGGGCACTGAGCTCGCACAGGACTTCCCCCGTCTCCAACGGCGTGGGCTCGGGCGCTCCATCCCTTGCTCCGGTGGCGCTCTACCCCGGGCGACCACTGTCCCGGCCCTCTCCCCCCCCGCCCCGCCCCTCTCCTTCCTCTGGAGCTTGCGTGAGATCTGGCGGCGGCCATGGAGCGTATCCGGCGGTCGAGGCGAGCATATCCGGCGACAACGAGAGGGATGGAGGCTCAACGGAGGCCAAGGGCCGAAAGTGCGCGCGGCCAAGTCATCCCCGTGCACATTCCGGGGAGTGCGTGACCATGGAGGCTCAATCGGTGAGCCGCCCCTCCCGACGGCGCGGGCTCCATGGCGAGTGCCGCCCCCCCGGCGTTGGAGAAGGCGAGCTAGGGGAAGTCGCGCCTGAGCTCGCCGCCCTGCCATGGTTGTTCTCGCCGCCCCCCTACATATCCCTCCCTCATCGGTTATCATGCTCGGCACCACACGCCGCCATTGCCCCCATTGCCCCGGCGCCCACGGCTAGGCCGCCTCGGCGAGGCCGTGCCCCATCCCTATCCTAGCATGGTGAGATCAATGAGAGGAGGAAGAAGACGGGGTGTGTGCATGACGTGTGGGGCCCGTTTGTAAGTGAGTGGGACTACTCCAAAAGCCACAACAACTCAACCAAAGAACTGGCCAACCATTCCACGATAGCTTTGCCAAGGCTACTTTCGAGAATGTCACAACGCACATCTGCTTTTCCAAAAGAGCCGTGAGCGAACCAAACACACCCCTAGAAGCAAAAACCTTAGGCTAAATGAGTTTTGCCTAGTGTGGCCCTGGCCGGCTCAGTATTCACCATGTCTATTGCTGCATTAACAAAGAATTATAAATCAGCTATGAAGAAGAGTTCACAACTTAGGCAGGCATGGATGAAGCCTCCTGATGAGTTCACAACAGATGCACTTAAAATTGGAAAATGAGATCAATCCTTCATTATCCTAAATATTAAAACAATTCACATGCATAGGGTTATGTTCCAAAAGACACACAATTGGAGATTAAATTGTGAGGGGCGTACCAATAACGGGGTAAATATCAAAATCTCTCCATTGCGAAGGGTGCAGATTCTCACAATTGCTGTGCAGATTCCCACAATTGCTTTAGTTAGCTACCTGCTCCCATATAGGACATAGGAGAAGGGGCACTCGACAAATTAAAGACAGCTTCCATATTTTTGATGCAAAGGGAGCTTTCCAGAGTAGGAATCCCCAAATAGCAAATGCCCCAAACCTAAATGATAAGTTGGTATTAGGTGGTGGCCTGGTGGCTGTCAGTTCTCTATTCCTGTCGTCAGCAGCAACATAATTACACAAGTCCTTTTTATTAGAAAAAGACAAGTACACTAGTCTATATACGAATGATGTTAGCCTAAAAAACTACCTTAAAATGTAATAGGACAATAGTAATTGAAACCACTACCGTCTCATCGCAGTCGCAGGTTGTTTATACCTGCTTATCTTATCGTAACCACTGTCTACCTGCTGTTTTTCCCAGCCTATACATAGAGCGTTGAACGTGGCCTTCGGGTCGCTAACACAGTAACAGCGCTTGGGACTGCTGACTTGCAGTATCCATCCGTCCACAGTTCGGCAGCACCACGATGGCGCCTCCGATGTGATGGGACGCTCGTGCCGTCGTGAGGTTGCGAGCTGCTTGCGTCGTCGTGGTCTCATCTCGCGCGCAAGCTGCTCCCAGAGTGGTGGCGTGGTGGGGTGGGGTCGCAAGAGGCTCGGTGGCAGCGGCAGGCGTCCCGTCCCTGTCTCGTGTGCCAAGCCCGTTCGCGTGCGTCCAGGGCTCCAGAGACTCCAGAGGCTTGGCGAGTCCCTCCTACACAGGCGGCGCCGCCGCAGGCGCAGCTACCTAGCCGATGGCAGGGACGGACGTGGCAGCCTCCGCCCGTGTCTCCGGCGGAGCGCCGCCGGCCGCGGCGAGCTCTGGTACTCCACCTTGTCTATAGTTTGTTTCCTTCTGGTTCTGGATTACCAAACTTGGTGCACGTTTAACCACTGCGGTTTGTTCGATCGGGCACAGCCAAGAAGGTGGCGCCACTAGCTCTGCTCGTCTTCTTCTCGGCGCTGCTGTATAACCAGATTGTGCCGCCGCCATCCAAGATCCCCGGCACGCCGGGCGGGCCTCCGGTCACGGCGCCCAGGACAAGGCTCAGGACGGCAGGCACTTGGCGTACCTGGAGTCCGGCGTCCCCAAGGAGAAGGCCAAGTACAGGATCATCTTCGTCCATGGCTTCGCCTCCTGCAGATACGACGTGCTGAATGTGTCCCAGGTGCAGTGCTTCAGACATGATGACTATGAGCAGAGTAGCTTCTTTTGTTAACTGGTTACTCTGAATGAAACAATCCAGTCGAGCTTTCTTGACACAGTGATATGATCGCAGATAACCCTGTTCTTCTTCTCAGAAAATGTACGTGTTTTGACTTTGTAATGAACTGTCGTTGTAAACTGATGCAGGGGCTGCTGGAAGAGCTGGGAATCTACCTGTTATCCTTCGACCGGCCTGGGTACGCCGAGAGCGACGCCCACCCGGCCAGGACCGAAAAGAGCAACGCCCTCGACATCGCCGAGCTCGCTGACAACCTGCAGCTCGGGCCCAAGTTCCACCTCATTGGCTTCTCCATGGGCGGCGAGATCATGTGGAGCTGCCTCAAGTATATCCCTTACAGGTGAGTGCTTGCCCAAATGAATGTTGCAACTTGCAACGATCGAGTACAGAGTGCTTGAGCTTTTTCCCTCTGTCTATCCGATCCAGGCTCGCCGGCGTGGCGATTCTTGCCCCGGCGGGCAACTACTGGTGGTCCGGCTTCCCGCCGGACGTCGTCAAGGAGGCCTGGCGCGTGCAGTCGCCGCCGGACCAGCGCGCGTTCTGGGTCGCTCACCACCTGCCGTGGCTGACGCACTGGTGGAATACCCAGAAGCTGTTCCGTGGCTCCTGCGTCAAGGACGGCGACCTCGCCGTCTTATCCAGGGAGGACAGGCTTCTAGTTCTTCACAAGCTCATCCAGCGAACGTATCAGGCAAGAAAGAACTAGATGACGACCATGCACCACGAAGCAGCGATCGGCATCGTTCGTAGGCGACTGAAATCACCATGATCTCTGACTCCAACCCTGCTCTGGTTTTTGTTCGTTTTTTTCAGAAGCGGGTCCGACAGCAGGGAGAGCACGACTCGCTGCACCGCGACATGATGGTGAGTTTCGGGAAGTGGAACTGGAGCCCCCTGGAGATGGAGAACCCGTTCGCCGGCGACGACGACGAAGGCGACGTGAAGGTGCACCTGTGGCACGGCGTCGAGGACCTGTACGTGCCGGTTCAGCTGTCGCGGTACATCAGCGAGAGGCTCCCATGGGTCATCTACCATGAGCTTCCGACGGCCGGACACCTGTTCCCGGTCGCCGACGGCATGCCCGACGCTATCGTCAGGTCGCTTCTGCTCGGAGATGAGTGATCGGTAATAAATTTCGGCCGAAATTTTCCGGAATTTCCGAAATTTCGGGTTTACCGGTGGGTGCCGAAAGAAATCATGTGCCGGTCAAAAAATTCGGGTGAATTTATCTGCCCCGCTCAGAATAGCGCCAAAAGGCCCAAAGTCCACTTCCGATCGGCCCACCACCTATATATGTGCTTGGAAACCCTAAAATCCTACCGAAATTCACATTCACAGCATAGGCGAAGCGCAGGTGCACGCCGGCCGCCGGCTGGTCAGTTTTCTGGGTGCTCTGTTCTGACTTTTTTAGTAGTAAATTGCTATAAGACTCGTAAAATGTATATGCTGATTGCTGGTTTGGATGGTTTTTATTTCGTGCATATTTCATTTAGAGTAACTGAACCAAGCGATTCAGAATTTCAGATGAGTTTTTTCTATTGGCTGATCCCGAGCAATCCATGGACAAAAGTAGCAAAAAATAATAATTTGACTCCGTTCCTGTAACTGTGAATAAATTTATCTAGGATGTGCTATATCTTGTGATTTGTTAAGATATTTTCTGTAACCATAGATAGTTTTTAGTGAAATCATGTCAAATTTTTAAAACAATTTGAATTTAATTTGAATTTGACCCGAAATTTCGGGAATTTCCGTTTCTCAGTGGGTTCCGAAGTTTTTTTTATTTCCGAAATTGAAAACCTCGGTTAATTGGCGTTTTCTTGTTGATCGCGTCTGGTGATTTGGACACTGGAGTATGAATGAATCAAACAGATTCAGTGTATGCACCTTCATTACACTTGGGAACAGAATTGCATGACAACTGAATTGAACTTTCTGTGCAACTTCGTTAGTGGTTATATAGTTAAGGCGCATGTATGCACTTCAATGAATCCCAATCATTCAAGTACGGAGGTTCATTAACTAAGTTCAATTTTTTTTCGAAATGAAGATTTTTCTTTTTGAAATGATAAGTTCAATTTAGACCACGTTAAACTTTCTTAAATGTTAAATAGTTTTTCGGAAAATATCATCAAACTTTGTATTTGTATCCCCACATATGTTTATACTAACTACTCCTAATAGACAAGAGCTCTGCTCTCAATTAAAGGGAAAAGTTGTTTATATGTATACATAGCACACACTATGTCAAACAAACTGATCCTAGGACAAAAAAGTGGGTACACCTGTTGTCACTGTCACTGCTACTTCACCTCCCTAGTCACGGCCAATGCATGTATGTTTCGGCACCATTAGTCACGGAGGTCACATGCTGCGTCGTTTCCATAACACTTTTGAAAATCCTTCTATTACTCTTTTTCCACACAAGTTCCACGCAATATAAATAAAAACTCCACATAAGCATCCGCTGTCTTGCCTTGCCACCTTACTTGCCATATGTTCCAGCGATGCATTTCATAATTAATCTGATAATTTATATGTGTATCATAAATACAAATATTTATATAATATATATTAGGCTCTGCAAATATATTTTGTCACCTTACTTCTCATCCCGCGCCGTGTCCTAACGGCGCATCACACATAGTATTTTGTGAGAGAAAATAAGCTAAATTAGAACAAATAACAAAGATTAGGACTTTTGAAAAAGACCCTTTATGAGGTACTTCTAGGGACTTCTATACAAAAAAGTCTTAACAAAGTCCCCTGTTTGATCTCCTAAGCATTTTTTGGGGAATTTTTTTGGTTCCAATAGAAAAAAAAAAAAAAAAAGTCACTAGAAACAAAACACAGGGTGTGTTAGTCTCTGATACGGAAGAGTGTCATCACCTTATCCTCTGGAGCAGTGGGCCCCGTGACCCGTGACTCCGTATATCAACGAAATACTGATCCTAGCAGGCACCGGTGGCCACTGGCCGGCAGAAATCAGAGCTTATAAATCATAAATCAGAGCTTATAAAGACACTGGGGTCAGGGTCAGCCTGTGCTTTTTACATCCTCGTCTCCCGCGAGCTGACTGCTGATACTTAGCTTGCCTGCCATCCCTGCTGTTGCCCCGAGCCAAGGCCCAAGGACGACGTTCGCCGTAGCCAGGAAGCTGTCTCGTCGCCGGCCGGCTCGACCAAAGGCCTGCTACCTAGCCACCATGGCCGTGTCTGGCGAGAAGCGGCCACCACCACCGGCTCCAGCATCCGGCGGTAACAACTCTTCCATCTTCTGGTCTGGCCGGGTCGATTAACTGGCCGTGATTAGTATACTGATAATCTTCTTCTTACTTGGTCTTGCATGGTTCTTTTGTTTCTCTTGATTCATGTGGGTATCTTTGCCTTTTCACCTTTGCGTTTATATATTCCCTTTTATTTCTAGAGAGCATTTCTGGTTCTTGGTTCTTGTTTCGATCTGTAATCTGTTATATAATATGCAAAAGGTTATCAACTTTCCATGTTCTTTCAGTAGTGTAGTAACTATTTTGTATCCATTTCTGCTGTCTCAACTAGCTAGTCCCAAATATTTGTGTATTCATTTCAACGCTATATACTAAGCATTTGCTGAAACATATGTGGATTAGTTTCTAGAAGGACCGATATAGTTTATTGCCTATTTTTTTTTTTTTTTTTTAAAGAAAAAGCAGTCGCAAAGGTGTGCTGTGGGGTCTTAGATGGCCTAAAGGACGATAGTTACGGATGGAAAAGTTTCCCGTTTATTCCTTGCTGATATTGAAATGAAAAACTTTTCTCGGTTCAGGGAAAATTTTGCACGGTGTTTAGTCCTTTCCCTCGATCTGAATAACAGGCGACGTGCAAGACTATTAAAGCAACGCCCACGAGAGCAGATCATGATATTTTTGTATATTTGATTGTGATAGATTTGGCTTATTAGGCTTGGACCGCGCAACAGTTCGCTTTCCACAGAAAAAAAAAAACGCTGTTCATCAAACCATTGAATTCATGATCAACTAGTTTCCAAAAAAAAAAATCATGATCTTGTATTATTTGTGATACCCTTATGTAGTAGTACTCCTGTTGTTGTTCAATCTAGAGTACTCTTTAATCTATGTGCAAGAACAAAATTAACTATGGACGCGTGTGTCGGCGTGCTTGAAAATGACAGTGGGTATTGGGTTCAGAGATTGAAAACAAGGATAACAAGCCAATTTCTTATTGGAACCAGGCTTTGTTTGAGTACAATATAAAGAAACTGTGGCAGTTTAAGCTGACGCAACGTTTTATGAAAGTCAATGCCTTCTTTTAGTGTCACTGCTGCATCTTATTATTATAGTTAATTGTTACTTAGGACATCGATGATTAGCCTTTGTGGACCATTGTTTCTCCTTCTCCGGATCGGATTTCAAATGGTTTGGTATATATTTTTTCTATTCAGGCGTTTGCTTGTCTGGATCCGATGGTGGATGTGCCGCTCTTCCGCGCGGCCCCCGAGGGTCTGTGGGCGTCCCTCACAATCCGCATGGCGAGGGCGGTCCCCAGGTCGGCGGCTATGCGTGTCAAGTGCCCGTCTGGCCCAACGTGGCGTTTGACGGTGCTGGGGAAATGAACAGTGTCATCCCGGTTTCCGTGCGGGTGGCGTAACACGTTCTTTGGTTCAGCTTTGCGTCCCATCGGTCGGATTGGGGAGGCGATTCGATTCGATTTGGTCGGCGTAACGATGGCACCGGCGCCGCCGCTGCGTGTCGCATTGAATGTGGCGGTTTCCCTTCCTCCGGACGGAACCTCCCACGCCCGAGGGTCGGCGACCCTAGACGGGCTGTTGGGCTGCCTCACCCGAGGATGGAGAGCTGGTCTCCCTCGAGGGCGAGGCGGAGTTTTTTGCCCCGGGGTGGTGAGCTGGGCCGCCCTCGGACGAAGCGGAGATTTCTCCCGGGCCGGTGAGCTAGGCCGACCTCGGGACGAAACGGAGATGTGTGGTCGAGTCCGAGCCATGATTTAGGGCTTGCCGGCGTGGAACGTCATGGTTCGTTGTTTTGTAGAGATCCTTGACCTTGTCCTTCGTGAGCGTAATAAGCTCTTTTTTTGCGTCGTGATGACTCCATTTGGGCGCCTTGTGGGCCGTCAGGTGGCCGATTTCGTCGTCATGTGAGCGTCGTGGCCAATGGCACAGTCCATCGTCCGTCGGGCCGTCCCTCCGTGCGAGATGATAGCGGGGCTAGGTTTCTTGGGCCTTGGCGGGCCCGGCAGATTCTCATAGTTTGGAGAATGTCTCGGGGCCCAATATTTAGGTCCCCGACAAGAGCCCCCGAGCCCCGAGCGAGTGTGGACTTGCCCGGGGTTCTGCCGTTCCGTCGCCTTGTTGTTTCTCGGGGTGGTTCGTCTACAAGGGATGCGCGCGAGCGCACCCAGAGTGTAACCCGGGCCTCGAATGGAATGGCGGATTCCTTCGAGGTCTTTTTATATCTCGCACGCCGGCAAGACCGAAACGACTCTTAAATAGCGCTTATTTGTGCGAGTCCTGCTCATTTTTGCGTGGGCGGCCCGAGGCCCGCGCTTATGTGCGCAAAGGTCGACCCAGGCCTCCTCGGCTTTGATTATACGCTCCTCCTGTCGCCTCCCGAAAGGGAGGAGGAGGGGAGACACGTCACAATGCCCCTGTAAGCCGAATGTGTCGTGCTCCGGTGGCGTTGTAGCGGGTCTGTTTAAGCGGGGTGCCCGTGCCCTTGCCGGAGCAAGGGTCGGCTATGTGATCCAGATTCACCCCATGAGAACCTGCGGACCGCTTTAGCGAGATCCCGGGGTTTGGGCGGACCAACCCCCGAGGGCCTGTGGGCCTCCCACGGATGGGACATCTCTATAAGCAAAGACCCGCTGGGCCTTAAACACATTCAGGAAATCCAGAGGGGGGCCTGGGGCACCGGGTTGTGCATTTCCCTCCCCGCCCCCGGCTCGGGTTATCCCGAGGCGACCGGTAGAAACCCCTCGGGGCCCGCAACCTTCCTCCTGAACGTTAGGGTGTGTCGGCCGAGGCTCGTTTGGTTTCGCCGGGGCGGGGAACCGTCAACGGATCGACTTTTTTGCCCCTCGGGGTCGGGCGCTGCGCCGGATATGGGTGGCCTACCGGTTTACCTCCCCGACCGGAAGACTTCCAGGCGTCTAGTCGCCACGCCTGAGGTGGCGCGATCGTTGCAGCCTCGATGGGACACGGCCTTACGTCTTCTTGTCGAGGGTGGAGATCGAGGTTCCGTCAAGGTGCATTAATGCACCGACGGTTCCACCGCGGCTTGGCCGTTGGATGGCGGTTCTCGCTCCATCATGGGCCGTCCATTCCGAGAGTCGGTTCGATTGCCCGGCCGGGCGGTTTGCCTTCCCTTCCCTACAAATGTGAAGGGGTCGCCGTGCGCGATAGTTGCTCCCCTTGCGCTTCGCCATCGCCTTCTTGCCTTCTTCTTTGCGGCAATCGGGAGATAGAGAGATAGTGTGGGAGAGATTAAGGGAGAGATTCACTTGCCTCGTGCTCGTGTGATCGGGGTTGCCAGCGGTTGCCACCCTTCGCCTCCCTTTTACCCGTGGCGCGGTCGGGTAGCGGTGACGGCGTGAGGGGAGGTGCTTGATGCCGAGCCGTGGCCGAGGTCGATAGCGGCGGAGGAGAAACTCCAGGCGTCTCGTCGATGAAGGGCTTCTTCGTCCCCCGCACCGATGAAGCGCGGCCGGAGTGGATTGCTTTCGGATTGGGCGAGGAGGAGCCTAACCCTCCCGATGGCTACGTGGTGAGCTTGATGGATCTTCACCGGCGCGGCCGGTATCTTGGGCAGCCGGTTCATTCGGCGATCCTCCACTACTATGAAATCGAGCTTCATCATCCGCCCCCGAACTTCGATCTCCCAGCTGCCATCTTCGTCACCCTTTGTGAGGGATTCACGGGGATCGAGCCGCATTGGGACCTCTCCTTGTGGTTCTTCAAGGCGGACCTTACCACCGCCTCGATCGCCGCCAGGCCAACCACGGAGGGCGCTGCGCGTTGGGTCAGCAGTGCGCTCGGTGAATGCGCTTCGGAGCGAGCGAGGCGAACCGAGCGATGGGTACATCATCTCCAAGCTCACCTCCTCCAACAAGGGGTGGCAAGATCGGTGGTTCTACCTCCGCAACGACGAGAACGCGCTTCCGTGTACACCGGGCGTGTCCTCAAGCATCGCCCTCGCGAAGTGGAACCCAGGGTCCCCCTCGGAGGATCATCATCGGTTGGAGGGCCTAAGGCGGGCGACATTCGCGGCTCAGGGGAAGGGACGTGAATGCTTCTTTGCCGTGGTTGCCGCTTTCCATCGGCGTCGGGTGTTGCCGTTGATGGCTCGCCCTTTGCTCATGTGCCGATGACCCCGAGGCCGCCCGGTCTTGGTGCGTGCGGATGTCGGGGCCTTCGCTTTCCGATGGCCCGGCCAAGAGGGTGAGGGATGCGTTGGGGTCCAACACCCGACACGTATCCCCGAGATCCCCATGCGCCCTCGACCGAGGGTATATCTCCCCGGTAAGTGCTTCTTGACTTGGTGTCCTTGCATTGCTTCGGCGGCATTGTCGTCATGGCGCTTCACACTCTTTCTTCCAAGGGGGCCGCCCGGATTACCGCGACTCCCCCGCCCGTGCGGCATTGGATGCCGATCGCCCGCGGGCAACCGTCTTTCGAAGCAGCTACGTGGCGCCGGGCGTTGAAGAAGGAGGAGAGGAAGAAGAGAAACGTGGGCTCGAGAAGCGCCGGGTCGGCGGCGTGAGGCGGGCGAGTCACCCGACACCTCGACCACCGAAGAGGGCGAGGATCCGGAGGATCGGATCTTCGCGTGAACTCGTCCGATGACGACGTGGCGGCTCGGATAGACCGAGCCATGGGGCTCCCGACCAAGTCGGGGCCGTTACGAGCCCGAGCCCCGAGCCCGAGGCGTCGGGGACTCATCGACGCCGGTGCGCCCGAGGGCTCTTCCGCCGAGTCCTCGGGACCATTGGCGTCGGCCACGTAGGCACCTCGGCGTCGCGGTGAGGCCCGAGGAGAAGAGTCGACACCTCCCGTGGCGGGTACCCGGCGCCGCGAAGCACGGTTACGGGGGACGAGCCGGGCGACTCGTCCCGATCCGACCCGCGGCGTACGAACGTCGTGGGGACGGCGCGCGTCGTGTCGGCGCCGAGATCGCAGCCATCCCGAGCCTTGTCAACGAGGGCGATCCCTCGGGCCGTGAGTTTCCTTTCGCCTTTGCGATCTTGACCTTCTTCCGGCATATGATTGCTTTGTCCCGACACGTTCTTGACTTCGGGAAACGGGGGCCGCCTCGGCCCCCCTGCACCCCAAGAAAGCCTTGAAGGCTAGCGTTTGGCCTCAGGTCAGGGCCCATCTTAGGGTCGTCCGGCCAAGATATCGCGCCGCCTCGTCGAATCCTCCCGTGGCGCCCGCCCCAGCCCCAGTGGGGTCGGACCCGAGCCGGGCTGCCGAGGCCACCCCGAGGTGGTGCAGCCCCCGGTGGCGATGGTGGGTCGGCCACTCACCCGATGGTGGTCGATCACGGAGGGCTCTGGCCGTGGCCCATGACGTCGGCCTGGTGCCGGAGCGACGGCGCCATTCGAAGGGGGTCGTGGCGCCGCGCCCACCCCGAGGAGTCGGGCCCCCTTAGTCCGGAGTTCTCGCAAGAGGAGCTCTTCATGGCGGCGAGACGCCGCAAGTCCCCCGCTTGTCCGACCTTCGCCGATCCGGGGTTCACGAGGCGTACAACCCCGACTTCCCGCTTACTCCACGTGTCCGGGTTCGGGCAGCCCTTGGCGGCGTCGTCTTCGGTCATGATGAGGGACGCCGCCCTCGTGGTCGATTCCGAGGGCCCCTAGACTTCATCGGTGCCGGGTTCCCTGAGCCGCGGGAGTTGCCGGTGGAGGAGATGTATTCTTCCCCGAGCCGACCCGGGCGGTCCGCTTTGACCACGGGCGGCACGCCGGGGGCCGGCGCCAGGTGGTCGGCACGCCGCCCGAGGTCCCGGAGTGGAGAACCCACGAGCGGATCCGCGGTGGGCGCCGAGGGCTTGGCGAGGATCGGGGACGCCATAACCGGCCGACTTGCGCAGGTCGACGCGGTAAGTGTCTTGGCGGTTATCCCCTCGCCGCATGTCTTAGTGCTTGTGTCTTGATGAGTAGTATCGTCGTTGCGCACTCTCGTCGCCGCCCGGAAAAGTCCGAGCTCCTTCGCCGTAACGTTCGAACTCGGAACGCCCTTGGTCAAACTCGGGTAAAGTTGATCGAGGCCCGCAGCGAGACCTCCCGCTTGCCGCCCTTGCCGAGGAGAGGGAGTCCCAACGGCGGACCCCGGAGGCCGAGGTTGTCAAGGCCAGTCCGAGGCCGACAAAGTGGCGGTGACATGGCTCGATGAGCCATGATTTTGAAGAGGCTCGGATCCGTCCCTCCGGGTCCCGAAAGAGGCCCATGATGAGCGGGACCGGTCCCGGAGGAGGCGCGGCGAGGGGCGGAGATGTGCGATGTTTTTGAACACTCGCATTGGCGAAGTTGGTGTCCGAGGGCGAGACCCTCGGGAAGGAGAAGGAGGAGATCCGCAAGTCGCCGCGGATGAGCACGGGCGTGATCTTTGTCGGGCGGCACCGAATTGCCAAGGTGCGTTTTCTTCCTTAGTGAGCTTTGCCTTGATCGTCTTGTCTTGCTAACTCGGTTTGAGCACCAATTTCGAAGCGGAGAAGGTCCGGATCGAGGCCGTGAACACCGCTGCCACGCCGGGCGCGAGGGATCGGAGCGGAGCGCGGGTCGTATCGGGAGCCGGAAGAGGCCTTGTCGGGACTTCGTCCGCCGCTTTGGGGCGGACAACCCGGAGGCTGGCCCCTCGGACGCAGGCCGCCCGAGCGCCCCGTGGGTGGCTACCAGGTCCAAGCTCCGGAACGCCTTCCGGTCCGGCGTGCGGACATGTATGGCCGTTTTGCGCTCTCACTTCCCGATGGAGTCCAATGTCTTTGGGCCGGGCGTTGCGAAAAAAGGCTTCTTCCTTGGTTCCGACGACGAAAGGAAGTTGATCCCGCCGAGAGGGATCTTCGCCGCCCGCCAAGACTCGAGCGTTATGCGACCGTGGGCGGCCGCGACCGGTTGGCCTCCCGCTTCGAGGATGAAGTGTGTCCCCCGTACTCCCCCATAGAGTCAACCTATAAAGGCGGACACGGAGATGGTGGACACCCGGTCAGGGATGCGCCGTGGCGGGTCCGACGCCTCCCTCGGGGAAGCGCCTCTCGAGGGTGTTGCTCGCGTCGAAGCTTCCTCGTCGGCTGCCGTGAGGCGCAAGTGGATGAAGCCCATCCCGCCCGACCTCCTCCTTGTATGGAAAAATTGGAGCTTGTGAGATGGATGTATATAAACAATGGCGCCGCCCGAGGTCTATGGCCTTGGCGGGTGCAATTATGTTTATGTTTCGCGTTTCTCGAATTTGTTCGTTTATTGTATGGCCGGGTCGCTTGCTTTCTCCGCTCATGAGGAAATGGTAACCGTGGGCGCCAGGGGGGCGGTCCATACGGATGCCACTAGGGGGCGGTCCGTTTGCCTCGGTTACCTTGCTTTGGATTTGTCGTGGCGACCTTCGCAACTCAAGCGATTGTTTAGAGAATGCGCAAGAAAACTTTTTCTTTTGAAAAAAAGTTTTGAAAAAAGGAAGGGAGGATCTCTCGAGGGGTCCTCCCGAGGGGGTCCCCATGTAGCCCCCCGAGGGAGTTTTAGTCTTGTCTTTGGGCGAGGCTAAGACTCCCTTAAGGTTTACACGAAGCACTTTTTTTCGTAAAAGATGTAGATCTTTTATTGAGTGAAAAAAAAACCGATGTTTGACTTCTAGTGCGGAATTTAAGGGTAGAAGCGGCGTAGGCGTTCTATGTTCCGGCGTTGGAGTAGACTTCGCCCTTCTCTCGTTTTTTTCAGTTTGTAGGTCCCGGGCCTTAATATTTCGGCGACGAGATAAGGCCCTTCCCGGTGGCGTGAGTTTGTGACGCCCTTTGTTGTCTGTCTTCGGCTGAGCACGGGTCGTTGATTTGGAACTCCCGAGGCTTCGGCCGCTTGGCGTGATACTTGCGCAAAGCTTGTTGGTATCTTCTTTGAGTGCGGGGCGCGCAACGTCTCGGGCTTCATCAACTTGGTCGATGGAGTCTTGCCTCGCTGGCTTTGTTGCCTTGCTCGGTGTAGGCTCGCGGCCTTGGGGACCCATATTCAATAATGTCGTGGGCAAGATCGCCTCGGCCCCATAGACTAGAAAGAATGGGGTGAACCCCGTGGCTCGGCTTTTCGTTGTTCGAAGGCTCCATAGAACCGATGGCGACTCTTGGTACCACCTTTTCCCCGTATTCGTTCAGGTGATTGAAGATCCTCGGCTTGAGCCCTTGCGGGATCATGCCGGTTGGCACGCTCCACTTGACCGTTGGTCTTCGGGTGTGCTACGGCCGAGGTATCCACTCGGATGCCATAGTCGTCGCAAAAGTCGAGGAACTTCTTGCCCACGGTTGGTTCCGTTGTCCGTGATGATGGAGTTCGGGACTCGGAACGGGAGATGATATCCGTGAAGAATTTCGCCGTTTCCCCGTGTGAGGGTTCACCACGGGTCGAGCTTCGATCCATTTGGAGAACTTGTCAATGGCGACTAGGGCGTGAGTGTGTCCTCCCGGGCGCCCTTTTCGGGGCCCGATCATATCGAGTCCCCACACCGCAAATGGCCACGTAAGAGGTATGGTTTGCGGTGCTTGAGCTGGGAGGTGCGTCCTGCTTGTGCGTAGAATTGGCATTCTCTGCAGTACGCACGACTTGGTTCAAGGTCTCGCACCGCGAGGGCCGGTGAAGCCTTGCCTGAAGACTTTACCGACTAGAGTCCTCGGGCGGCGTGATGTCCACACTCCCCTCGGTGAGTGTCCTTGAGCGATTCTTGGCCTTCGGCGTGGGTATGCATCGCATGTATACTCGAGGCTCCTCTCTTGTAGAGTTCCCCTTTCTCTCCAATCGGTGTGAAGGATTTCACCCTTCGGGCTAATCGGCGAGCCTCGGTCTTATCCTCGGGTAGCTCTCCTCGGGTGAGGTACTCCATTAGCGGTTTTCTCCGGTCAAGGGGGCGGGTCGGCCGCCATAGCCGGGGTGTGGCTTCTTGCGTGCTGCCCTCGTGAGCCCGGGGGTACTTCCGGGGGGTGTACTTGGCCGAGGGTTTATCGAGGTCTCGGGTGAGGCGTTCGGAGGCGGTACCTCGGGTTCTGCGACCTTGGCCAGTTCATCCGCGGCCTCGTTGTAGCGTCTCGGCGTATGCTTGTGTTCGAGCCCATGGAATTTTTCCTCCAATTTGCGCACTTCCGACAATACGCCTCCATCTTCGGGTCGTGGCACGCCGAGGCCTTCATGACTTGGTCGATGACCAACTGCGAATCCCCCGGTTTCCAACCGTCGGATTCGAGGTCCGCTGCGATCCGGAGACCGTTGACCGGCGCCTCGTGATCTCGCGGCGTTGTTGGAGGCGGGAAAATGCGGCCGGATGGCATACCTCGTGTGAATCCCGAGGGGTGAGATGAAGAGCAAACCCCCCCGCGCTGCCTTCATCATGGATCCATCAAAGTACATGGTCCGGCACTCGGCTTGGATGGGCGGGGGGTAGGCGTGTGTTCGTCCACTCGGCCACAAAGTCGGCCAGGACTTGAGACTTGATCGCCTTGCGGGCGAGGAGCGATATAGTTTCGCCCATGAGCTCCACCGCCCACTTCGCCACTCTCCCCGTGGCCTCTCGGTTTTGGAGGATCTCTCAGGGGAACGAGATACCATGGCAAGCCCCGGGCGCGAGGAAGTAGTGGCGAAGTTTTCTTCGTGTCGATACGATGGCGTACAATAGCTTCTCGCATCTGCGAATACCTCGTCTTGGTGTCGGAAAGGACTTCACCGATGAAGTAAACGGGCGTTGAACGGCAACATGTGTCCCTCTTCCCGACGCTCAACTACGACCACCGGCCCGACTACCCGGTGGTGGTTTGTGGCGTATAAGAGCGGGGTTTCTCCCCGGGTTTGGCGGTACTAGGACCGGTGGGTTTGTTAGGAGCTTCTTGAGGTTGCCGGGGGCCTCTTCGGCCTCGGGGGTCCGAGCAAAGTGCTCGGACTTGCGCGGGAGAGCCGGTAGAGGGGCGGCCCTTCTCCCCGAGGCATGAGATGAACTCGCTTAATGAAGCCGAGGCGACCCATGACCTTCTCGTACTCCCTTGAGATCTTGGATCGGACCCATTTTGGCGATTGCGTCAACCTTGGTCGGGTTTGCTTTGATGCCTCGTTGAGAGACGATAAAACCCGGAAGATCCCTCGGGGGACCCCGAATACGCATTTTTCGGGGTTGAGCTTGACTCCCTTCTTGTTTAGGCACTCGAAGGTTTCCCAGAGGTCGCCCCACGAGGTCCGACGTTTTTTCTTGGATTTGACCACTATGTCGTCGGCGTAGGCCTCCACGATCCTTCAGATGAGTTCCCGAAGATGATTTGCATGCACCGGCTGGTATGTTGCCCAGCGTTCCTCGGCCGAAGGGGCATGGTGAGGTAGCAATACATCCCGAAGGGTGTTATGAACAAGGTCGCGGCTGGTCGGACTCTTTCATTTTGATCCGGTGATAACCGGAATACAGCGTCAAGAAAGGACAACGTTTCACATCCCGCGATGGAGTCGACAATTTGGTCGATTCGAGGGCAAAGGGAAGGGAACTTTCGGACATGCTTTGTTGAGACTAGTGTAGTCCACACACATCCGCCATTTCCCATTCTTTTTCTCTACTAATACGAGGATTAGCTAACCACTTTCGGGGTGGAATACTTCTTTTATGAATCCGGCCTCCGGTAGCTTGTGGATCTCTTCGCCGATGATCTTCCGGCTTGGCGTCATCAAAAGCGGCGCAGCGCTGCATGACTGGCTTTGAGCCCGGCCGGATGTCTAGGGAGTGCTCGGCGACATCCCTCGGTATGCCCGGCATGTCAGGGTCCCCACGCAAACGTCTTGGCATTCGCGGAGGAGGAAGTCGGCGAGCACGGCTTCCTATTTCGGTTCAGTCCGGCGATGGTCGGCGGCTTCTCCTTCGGGTTCTTGGGATCGAGTGGGATCTTCTTGGTGCCCGAGGAGGGCTCGAAGCTCCCATGCGGCGCTTGGCCTCATGCTCGATCGTGATTTCGTCAAAGCTTCTCTTCGCATCGGCGATGAGTGCCTCGGCAATGGCGAGTGCCTCGGCATACTCCACGCTCTCCACGTCGCACTCGTATGCATGATGGTGTGAGGGGCCAGTCATGATGACACCCTTCGGCCCGGCATCTTGAGCTTGAGGTACGTGTAGTTCGGGACAGCCATGAACTTGGCGTAACGGGGCCGCCCAGGAGTGCGTGGTAAGTACCGCGGACCCCAAGGATCTCAAATGTGAGAGTCTCTTGCACGAAGTTCGAGGGTCACCGAAGCAAACCGGTAAGTCGATCTCGCGAGAGGCTTTAGGCGCTTGCGGGGGCGACGCCATTGAATGCCGGCCCTCCGGGGCGGATCTTGGACTTGTCTACCTCGAGGAGGTCGAGGGTTTCTTCGTAGATGAGGTTGAGGCTACTCCCTCCGTCCATAAGGACTTTGGTGAGCCGAGTGTTGGCGATGATGGGATCCACCACCGGTGGATAAGCCCGGGTTCGGGATGTCTTTGGGGTGATCCGACCGGTCGAAGGTGATGGCTGGTCCGACCACTTGCGCGGCCCGGGGTTCTTGGCTCCGTGGCATAGACCTCCCGGCGCTCCTTCTTCTTGCGACCTCGCCGCGGACATGTTCTTTGATCTTTGCCGCCGAAGATCATGAAGCGATTATTCACCTTCGGGAACTCCTCGTTGCCCTTGGCGCCACCCTCGAGCCTCTTCTTCTTCACCCTCGGGGATGGCCTTGAGCTTGGCGAAATGTTGGCGTACCCTCTTGCACTCCCCGAGGGTATGCTTGGCCAGGGTAGCTATGGTTACGGCATGGCTTCTTGAGCATGTCATCGAAGGTTTCTTGTGACGGGGTCGGGGCCCCTTGCGATCGGCCGCGGCCACCATGTCTTCATCGTCCGCTTGGGCGGCGTGGCCCTTGCCCTTGCGGCCCTTATCTTTCTTCTTTTTCTTCTTGCCCTCCCGAGGTTGCGATCCCTCGGGCTCCTCTTCCTTGCGCTTTCCCTTTGCGAGCCACGACCGAGCGAGCCCCGACAACCTCCTCCTCACGTTGGCGAACTTGGTGGCGATGTCCATCGGCTTCGTTTGCCTCGGTGGGAGTTCGGCGCCCGGCTTCTTCCACGAGGTCTCGGCAAGTGGTGCCGGCCAAGAAGGCCCGATGGCGTCGAATCCGTCACATTAGGGAGCTCGGTCCGCCGCTGGAGAAGCGCCGGATGTAGTCGCGCGAGGGATTCATCTGGTTTTTGTCGGCGGTTTCGGAGATCCCACGAGTTACCCGGCGTAGGTATGTGCCCGAAAGTTTCAGCGGAAGGTTCTCACCAAGTCCGCCCGAGTTTGATATGAGGTTGGGTGGAAGGTGTTCCGGCCAAGCTGCGGCGGACTCGGAGAGGTACGGGGTCAAATTTCGATTATCACTTTGTCATCGTGTGCCCTGCGAACCGGCATGCCCGGCCGATAGTCGTCGGCCATACCTCGGGACGGGTCTCTCCCCGTGTACTTCTCGAGATGGCTCGGGGGCTGAAACGCGCGTGGGAGTGGTGCCTTCCCCGATGTCCCCGGGTGAAGGCCCGAGGCCCGGGCGGATCGGGGGAGTACCCTCGGTCCCTCTCGACCGCCCTGTGCGTTTCGTCCCGCTTGTCGTCCCGAGGCGAGCCACCTTCGTGGCGAGCCAGGCCGCTCGATCTCGATCCCCACGAGGTCGGGCGCCTCGGTTGCGGTCGCGGTGCGGGTCTTCTATGCGTTCCCGCATCGGGCGGTTGCAACGGTTGTCGTCGGCGCTCCCCGACCGGCCCCTTGCCGGGCTCGGGGCCGATCCGGGTGGATCGGAGCCACGCTAACGCCGCCCGATTCCTCTCGCCGCCGTGGCGCCACGGCCCGATCCCGGGAAGCGGAACTCTCGCACTGTTGCACCGCCTTGTCAAGGAGTTGGCGGAGGCCTTCGTATGCGCCTACCCTCGGTAGTGGAGGGCTCGGGCATTTCTCGTACCAACATGGCGGCCGCCCGCCACGCTGAGGCCGGCTGTTGAACGGGGCCGCTATGCCGGGATTGGAGGCACTCCGACGGTCCGCCGCGTCCCGCCGCCATTGTGAGCTTGAGGTGCCCTCGGGGCTTGCTCGCGGAGCCCGCACTTCCCGCCGGATGTTTTGCTCGGTCGGGCCGGAGTCGGGCGGATTCCGCCCCGATTCGTTCGCAAATCTCGTGAAATGCCGGGCGTTTTTGGCCGGTCCGCCGGCGCCGCTTCGGATGGACCGGGGCGGAAGCCGCCGGCGCGAGCTCGTCGTGGGCGATGCGTCCGCGTCGTCTTCGCCGGAGACGCCGCGAACCGCCATCCCGCGGCGGGACCTCGACATTGAAGCATTCCCGCGTGGGGTCATAGTACTCGTCTTCATCGTCGGTGCCGCGGTCGAACGCTGAGGAGGTTTCGATTTTCGGGACGGTAGAGCGAGTCCTCGGCCCCGGGACCAGCCCGATTGAACCCGGAGGGGGTGGTATGGCGGTCGCCCCGCGTCCTGTGGAGGATGCGCTCCTCCGAGTGAATGTCCAAGGGATAACGCTCCCGTGGAACGACGAGGTGTGGTCCGCTCGTGCTCTCTCGCGAAGGCTTCCGCGAGGTTTCACGCCGGCGACGATTCACCGGACTCCCTCCGGGATGTCCGGAACGGAGGCGTTTTCCGACGATTAGGGGTTTGGGGTACCCTGCCACGAGTGGGTGGCGGGTAAGGTATTTCCTCGGGGCCTAGGGTTCCGGGAGCCCTTCGCGAGTCGGCGCCGGGGATACGTCGGCGGGATTGAACCCCGCTTGACGCCGCATTGCGCCGATGGGTCCGCCTTTTGCCCGCCTTTGCGGCGGCCGTGATGATGGGCTTGCCGCGGTGGCGTCTTTGCCCTCCCCCCTTCCTACCGTGCGCCGGGTAGAAGGATCATCTCGTGTAGTTGTGGCCGAGCGCCACAAATGCCGGCGTTCCAAAGAACGGTGGTGTTCCGCGGGGCTCGTGCTCCGGCGAAAGGGAGCGGAACGAAACGCGAAAAACGCCATGAGGGCGATGGAGATGCAGATTGCACACGGCGCCCCTACCGGCGCGCGCCAACCGGTCGGCGTTTCGAGAAATCCTGGGTGCCTCGGGTGCGGCAATAAAGAATTTATAAGCCGTGGTGCCCTCTCCCTCAATGGCGTGAGCGCAAGATGGACACGGACGCGGCGGTTTATCTGGTTCGGGCCAACGGGGGCCCTACGCCCCAGCGGGGGGTGTGTCCTGCTCGTGTTACCTCGCTCTCAAAGGTGAGCTGCGGTAGGGGTTCTACAGGCGGCCGCGAGGGAGAGACGCGGGTCTCAAGCCCCACGATCGTGTGGTTATGGTGGTGGTGGTGTGCGGTTTCCTCCGTGTGAACCGGGTTGAGTCGAAAAGATCGAATCCCCTAATGGGGCATTACTCCCCCTTTTATAGGAGAAGGAGAGAGATAATGTTTATACGGGTGGACGCCTAGGTGGCTAATTCCCGAGGGCCGCACCGGTTGCATGTCTTTCGCCGAGGGGTTGGGCGGCTTGGATGTTGCTTGACGAAGACACGCGTCCGGATCCGATGGTGGACGTGCCGCCTCCTCGGCGCGGCCCCGAGGGTCTGTGAGGCGTCCCTCACAATCCGCATGGCGGGGGCGGTCCCCGGTCCGTCGGCTATGCGTGTCAAGTGCCCGAGGGTCCGGCCCAACGTGGCGTTTTGACGGTGCTGCGGGAAATGAACAAATGTGTCATCCCGGTTTCCGATCGTCGTTGGCGTAACACGCGTTCGTTCAGCTTTTGCGTCCCCATCGGTCGGATTGGGGAGGCGATTCGGCGATTCGATTTGGCAAAGGCGTGTCGATGGCACCGCGCCTGCGCTGCCGTGCAATCGTATTGAATGCGGGCGGTTTCCCTTCCTCCGGACGGAACCTCCCACGCCCGAGGGTCGGCGACCTAGACGGGCTAGTTGGGCTGCCTCACCCGAGGATGGAGAGCTGGTCTCCCTCGGGCGAGGCGGAGTTTTTGCGCCCGAGGGTAATGAGCTGGGCCGCCCTCGGACGAAGCGGAGATTTCTCCGGGGGCTGGTGAGCTAGGCCCGACCTCGGACGAAACGGAGATGTGTGGTCGAGTCCGAGCCATGATTTAGCTGGCGTCGGCGTGGAACGTCATGGTTCGTTGTTTTGTAGAGATCCTTGACCTTGTCCTTCGTGGCGTAATAAGCTCTTTTTGGCGTCGTGATGACTCCATTTGGGCCGCCTTGTGGGCCGTCCAGGTGGCCGCGATTTCGTCGTCATGTGAGCGTCGTGGCCAATGGCACGGTCCATCGTCCGTCGGGCCGTCCCTCCGTCGCGGGATGATAGCGGGCTAGGTTTTCTTGGGCCTTGGCGCGGCGGCGGATTCTCATAGTTTGGAGAATGTCTCGGGGCCCAATATTTAGGTCCCGACACTTAGTGTGGGGCCCGCCACGTCGCGCCCGGTGCATGCCGTACGACGGCGGAGAGATCCCATGCGGCGCGACTACCAAGTCCTTTTTCCTCGTCTGCTGTCTGCTGGCTGTTGGCTTGCTCTATACCGAGCATTACACGTAGCATTACGCTCTTTTTCAGAACAGGGAAGTATGCATAAGCCTGACAGCACGTACTGCAGCTTTTTGGAGCAGGTGAAGTATAAGCGTGAGCGTAAGAGCATGTACTGTAGCTGTAAACATCAGATCGAGGCGTGCTGAGCGATTAATAAGCTGAAAAGTCAGCACGTACGTAGGCTGCAATCAAGACTTCAAGAGAATATTTGAGCGTATATATAGCATCCATCCTCGCCAAACTCTCCTGTCGTCCTGTGCAAAGACTGCACAGTCACCCAATTAACCGCGCCCCCCACAGCAGCAACCGTGCTGTAGACACACAGGCGTTTTAAGCTAGGGCCGGGGTGTGGACCCTGCAGCATGCCCGGCCACCACCTCCAGGCACCTCATCTCGCCGACGGACGGACGCCGAGTGCACACACAGTGGCCCCGCGGAAAAATCAAATCCAGCGTGCGTATCACCCCATTGGCCGTGGTGCGTCCAGCCCGCCCCGCGCTGCCACCAGCCTCACAAACACGACCCGCGACTTGGGCCCAAAACGCTACGCGCGCCACCGCGACTTTACGAGTAACCAGCAGGCCTCCGTCCACGTCGCGCGGCACCGGCAACCACATGTATGTAGGCGCGGAGGGCGAACGCAACAGGCCACGCTCCCCTCGCTGCCACCATAGGCGCCCCTCCCCTTCCCTCACCTGCCGATCGCCCTCCGAATTCCTAACGTGTCCGCCTCGTCCCCCACCTCTTCTTCCTCGTCCTCTGATCTTTTTCCCGGCCACATCCCTCTCCATCGCCTCTCGCGCGCGCATTATATCGCGCGGGCGCCGTACGTCGTGTGCTTGAGGTAGCCAGGGCGCAGGCAAGAACAGGTGGTGCTAGCTGCTACACTGCTGCGTACGGCCGGCCGGCCGTGTTGATCGATCGACGAGCGATCGAGCTAGCCACCGCGCGCGCTCGGCGGTTCTTGGTCGCCGGCTTGCGCGCGTAGCTTGATGGCGGAGAGCGGCTTCATGGTGTCATTCAGCGACGTCGTGGCGCTGCTGGAGACTGAGGAGGTCGTCGATCAGCAGCAGGCCAAGGCGTGCCACGCCGCCGCCCAAGGCGCCTTGGCAGCTTCAGCAACCGTTACGGAAGAGAACGAGGAGGCGGCGACGCTGCAGCAGGAGCAGCAGCATGATGACAAGACGACGCCCGTGCACGATCACCAACAGGTAATATCGGCGCCCGAGGAGCACGCCGCCGCGGCAGCACCGGCGCCAGAGGAACACGGAGACGACGAGAAGGCGGACCAGGCGGTGGCGAAGAAGGAAGCGTTGGAGCAGCCCGAGGCGGCGACGGCGGCGGCGGAGGAGAGCACGCGCGAGAGGCTGAAGCGGCACAGGCGGGAGATGGCGGGGAGGGTGTGGGTCCCGGAGATGTGGGGGCAGGAGAAGCTGCTCAAGGACTGGGTGGACTGCGCCGTCTTCGACCGCCCCATGGTACCGACGGGCCTGCTCACGGCGCGCCGAGCGCTCATCGCCGAGTGCTGCACGACGCGGCGCCCGGTGGACCGAAGGACGTCGCCGTCGTCGTCCACCACCGGCTCCAGCCCGCCGCCGCTCCGGGTGCCGAACGGCTGCTCCTGATCGGTGCTGCTCCTCTCTCCTCCACTACTACCTCCGATCCCATTATTAGCTAGCTAGCCTGAATCAACCAAGCCTTCTTTTTTTGCTCAAATAAGAGGTCCTTCTTGTTTGTCATTGAGTAGTGATGAGAAGAAGGTCTAGTCTTTCTTGTTTACATTCTGATGAACGAACAAGCATGCATGTGAATTAGCTTAAAACACTGATAATAATCCTGAGATAATCAACGATCTGTTTGAATCGATGAATGCAAGTTCTGTTGATAAATAGGTTGTGTTTTTCACCCTCTTGCTATTGCTGCCATTGCTCACACGGTTACTATCGTACGTACGCATGCAGTGGCTTTGCTTCTGTCATCAACACATCATACATCGATTACAGTACGTACGCACACTGTGCTGTGTTTGGTTTGTGAGGATATACTATAGGCCGGAATTCAGACTTAGATCTCCATCTTGGATTTAAGTGTGTTTGTTAGAAGTTGTTTGCCATGTCGTAATTATACCTGACGACGTGGTTTCTTGCCGTTCTTTCGTTTCCTCGATCTCCTTCAGATGAAAATATTCGATCTTGCATTGTTGCGTCCGTCTTTGGCTATTAGATGTAACTGTTCATGCAATGTGTATTTCTCTTTTCAAGGAAAACGTGGCCAGATACTTGCTGTATGTATATACCTTTGTTTCGAAAAGTTTAAAGAATCATGACTGATGATGTGATATGTTGCCGTCGTTCGATCTCTACCATCATCAATAAGTTCTACGTAGCTATAGCAACTAGCTAGCTGCAGGAATCTTTGATGGCAAATATGTGGGTGCTGTGTTTCCAGAAGATGATGCGTGCACGGTCGATTCGATATGATCGTGGACTAAGGTGTGCCACCAAAGTCCTGTCCTTCACTGTACTTTCTAGAGGGCGTGGAGAGAAAGTATAATAGCCCCTTTGCACCAAATTAAATGTTAATGTTGTACTCGTACGCGTTGTTGTTTAGGTTAACGCCCTAACTTATAACTCCGATCCAGACAGTCAGAGGCGGAGCCAGAAAAATACCATGAGGGATGCCAAGTAATATAATTATGAATTATAGGAGGGACAAATGTCAAAATGTTGCTGCAAATACACGGTGAAATCTTGAATGCAAAAGAAAGTTCAGCTAGCATAGGGGGTGCCTGCCTCCTCAGCCCCTCCCTTCCTCCGCCCCTGGAGACAGTATGTAATATACACTGACCAGTATATATTTTGTGGAGATCACTACAACACGTCATTAAATTAAAGGCATTTTGTTAAAAGTATTTTAAAAACATTTTTTCTGAAGGCATTTTACGAAAATGCCTTAATTAGCTCTAGCATTGGAGAGACGGTGTTTTCTAAAATGCCTTCTATAGTCTTCAAAAGCATAGAAGACCATGTCGCCGTTTACTCGAGGCACGGATAGGCACTTGGGACCTTCTCGGTGTGTGTGTGTCAGCAATAAGGCCCAAATGTTATCGGCATCTTTTATTTAGAGGTCACACACTTTCGCAAGCTCATCGGCGAGGAGGTCTCGCCGACACCGACACCATCAAGCCTCCGGTAGCGATCGCCGCCGCCACCCTTCACCGAGCTCAAAGCTTTGTGTCCGTCGAGTTCCTAGAGGGCTCCTCCACAAGCATCGCTGAGTTGAGTTCCTATATACAATCATCATTGTTCCCTGCTGCGGCTACTAATCCAGATATATCCCCATAGCCACCAATCGTCTGAATGGTCTATTGAGATGATGATTGATGCACAATGTGTTACTAATTTTTTTCTATTTGGCTCGATCTTTGTTAAATAAACAGTGCTAGTTATACTATTTGTTATGTTATAATAGGAAAAATACACTATGCACAATTGTTCAGTTTTAATAGGCATCCTTCTCTTCTCCTTTTCAGCATTAGGAAACATATATTAGTTGTAGTGTCGGTGTTCTGAAAACCGGGGGTTCCCAAGAACTCGACAAGTGAATTTATTGTTGCGTGTTCCCCACCCCGGATGGTGTGCGGAATGAGTACAAGAAGAAGACACGGGGATTTATCCCCGTTCAGCACGGGTGCCCTACGTCCAGCGGTGGGTGTCGGACTCGTATTATCCGCACGAGAGGAGCTCGTGCGGTAGGGGTTTACAAGCGAGTGAGAGAGAGAGACGGGTATCCAAGTCTCAAGGATGGAGAAGACGGATGATGGGCGAGATGTCCACGTAGTCCCCCTTTCTAGGTGTTGGGGTCTCCCCTTTTTATAGCTCAAGGGTCGCCCCCCACATGCGAATGGATGTCTATGCTATCTGTTCCTTGGGAAGCACTCTTGCCTTACCACCGTCACGGACGGGACCGCCCTCGTTGCTTATCTTGTTGTGGTTCCGAGCCTTGACGTCCGTCCCGAGGCCTCTTCAGGTAGCTTACCTTCTCGTGGTTATCCATTCTCTTTCCTGCCCGTACTGATCCTGGCGAGGCAGGTCATCACGCCGTGGAGCGCAAGCGTCCTAGATGTTCAGTATCGTCGGGGTGCCAGGCCGTCAGGGTGACAGGTTGGCAGGTTGGCGGGGATGTCGGCGGTCTGCGGCGTCTTGCACCATATCCTTCAAGCCGATAAAGTCTTCTTTGTTGAGTCATGTGCTTGCTCAGTCGATCAGGGAAGCAGCGAGATTCGCAGTGGTGCCAGGAGACCATCGAGTACCGGTCCCTTCTTTTCCAAGGCGGTTCTCGAGGTTGGCGCTATGGGCGCTTACCGGGCTCGGGTGGACATCGCAGCATGCTTGTTTGGCCCGAAGGCTCGCGCCCTCAGGCGGCCGAAGCTTTGTTTGAGGGCCAACTGCTCCCGTAGGGTGCGGTCGGCTACCGTGCATGGGCCATGGGACCGTTCATTGCTTAGCGGGTAAGCGTGATGATTATGGCATCATGTGGGGCCCGTTTTCCCCCCCCAACATGTAGAGCTATTTAGCCGAGCATCCTACATCCAGTTGAGGTGAATAGTATGTTGCGCCATGTGTTTTGCGGTTTAGAGCATCAGTGCATTTTGGTTCCTCCCGGTATGAGGAGGTGCCGGTCTAAGGACCCTTGCCTTCCATGTCCAGGAGGTAAGGGTCCTTATCGGGTACAATGTAAAAGTTCTAATAGGAGCACATGATAGCAATGTTACTAGGATTACATGTGGGGAATCCTAGTCGGAGTAGACCTTCTCTCTTCTATGCGGTGTACCCGGGTACTATATATGTACCGACAAGCCCCGAGCACTTTATGGTTGAACTTTGGAAGCCTCTTCTTGAAACAAACGTCATCCAAGTGCTTACTTGAGTGAAATGATGTATGTAGCGCTTCTTGAGATCATCAAGTGGTGTGCACTTTTTGGAAAACTGCACCAACCAGGTGTAGCCCCCAAGCCTAGTTTGGAACAAAGAGTTGGAGAATCTTGGCTTTCAAGTCCTTGTCGGAAAAAATTTGAAAGCATTCGATATATGTCTCGCAACCACTAAGCCTAAAACCGAGTACCTAGTCCTCGATTAACCAACTTGGGCAAACTTTATAATCTTTGAATTCGCAAAGCATAGTCGAAGTGACATGGAAGCCCCCAAGCTTAGTTCCAACTAAGCGTAGTTTTCGCCACCGAATCGGGTAGCAATATTGATGACATCCTACTCGGTAGTGGGGCCTCTTTGTGTGTTCTTATAATCAGCTTGCATGGTTGTGTAGACATCTTGTTTTGCTTGCTAGATAGTCACGATACGTGTTAAGTCGGTGATGATTGTACCGTAAGCTACGAGATAGGCATCTCTTGGAGTCACGAGACACCCTTTGGCCAAAAGACAACTGTCCTTTTGGCTTGTATATATACAACATTGTTCATCAGAATAATACAAGGATTCATTCTAAAAGAGGAGATTTATGGAATAATATTATATTATATCTAGGATAGATGTGCACATGATAATTATAACTGGCAAATCATTAGGTCAAGATTGCTAAACACCAACACCAATTTGCATAGGACCTCGAGTCTTTTTTACAACTTTCTACTTTTAGGTCCAATTTTTAAGTTGTTTAAGAACATCATGTATACATATTATCTTAGTATTTGGTTGGCAAGAAGAATCTCTACATTATGGGGATGTGTATGCATACGTTCAAAAGAGTGATAATACATGCATGTATGTATATAAGTGTTCCTTTGTATTATCACTATACCATAGCCATAATTAGCGCCAAACATTTGTCCCTAAAACTAGTTATTAGCGGTACAGTACTAGTTAGTAAATAATTCTAACATAATATTGGGCGGTAAATGTGTCTTCAACGGCACTACATCGGTTGGATGGTAAATGTGTCTTCAGCGGCACTACATCGGCCGCTATAGATAGCATCCAACTATTAAAGACCAAGAATAAGATCAAACTATTGGTCAAGTATATATAGGCTTGGCCTGTGCATCCCTCGCCATTCATCCACCAAAATAAATTGGCCCACTTTTAAACCCTAGACTATATAACTAGTACCCCTCGGTCCCTCTTCTCATTTCCTTCTCCCTCCCTTTGTTGCACACTACCCCCTCCCTCCCTCCCTCCCCTCCCCCCCCTCTCTCTCTCTCTCTCGGATCAATGTTCTATCGCTATAACGACTTATAGCGACTCTTCTGTAGTTGCTATAAAAGTGTGTGATATAGTGTATCAATACTCTAAATCCATGAATCACTTGCAGAATTCAAACCTGATGTACTATTAGAACCAAACTTTTTTTTTTTGGACCGAATGGCGTGAAGGCCTCTAACCGTATTTTTTGTATTTTCTGATTATAAAGAGTTTATGTACATTTTATAGATCATGTTTGGTTCTTTTAAGCACCAACCATCTCCAAGTTTCTTCAAACACCCCTGCATGTTACAAAGTTTCTTAACTATTGAGAGCCATAAATATTTGTATAGATAATAAACACAGGTTGCTACCTTTCAGTTCTTCTTCTTCCCCTTACAACCACAAATTTTTTTCGATATGAGATACTACATTCTTGGCATGCAGCCCACATTTCACATCAAACCAAGTAGCACGGAAAAGATTATACCACCAACTTTACCATCATATTGACATACCGGAGCATATAATACTTGATTTTAGATACGATCAGTCTTGTCAACATTCAACAAAGTAACAATATCATCATGTCTTTGGGCATGTTACTTCAAAAAAGTCAGCTCCATAAACAGATTTAAATACAAAATTTGATGAAGTATAATATGCAATTGCCACTTTTCCTTTATAAGGCGCAAAGATACCCCACCGTTGAATCAATTATTGTCCCCTTTGCATTCAACTTTATGCCTCTAGTTGCACCAATTGTAAAAACAAATTCCTAGCCTAAAGGATCAATGCTAAAAGTGACAGGTGTATACTCTCTCTCACTCTCTTTGGATGATTAAGATTGAAAGGTTTTCTTTATCGGATCTCGAAGAAATAAGCTTCAATTCCAACACTTGCTTCCATCAAAGTAGACCAGGAACTTGTACACATCATCTTTACTATATGTAGGTGGTAAGATGGTCAACATATAAGCACAATTGTTTTGATGTGATATAATGAAACCGGTGCCATGTTTTCTCATCTGGACCACCAACAGAGTTGCAAATCGTCACCACAGACTATGCCATTTTTGAAATCAAGTCATTCAAATTGAATTCACCCTCTACTAGAGGGATCTGAGTAGCAAAGAAATGTGCTAGTGGCGTGAACTGTGTTGTCCATAATCTGAAATCCTTGGCCCATCTCCTCGGTTCCGTTGCACGGACAACATTGATTGCCATTTCAATATCCTTCTCATCTTGTGTCTTCTTCTTCTTTTCTGGCATAACTCTCTTTCCTTTCTCTTCTGCTATTAGTCTCTTCCTTCCTCTTCTATTAAACAACATAAAAACTAAAACAACTAAAAAAAAAGTTGAAGTTTGAAAAGATGAGTCGATGATGAGCGTGGCCTTACTATTGGCATTTCTAAACGTCGTCGTAATTAAGGATAGCTAGAACCTAGCTCCTCAACGACGCCTAGAAACACCGTATATAAATAAATCTACAATTACGTTGTCACATATAAAAATAATTATACCCGCAAGCGCACGATATAAACGAAAATAAACTCTATACCACTATACACAACATTTCTTGTATTTAGTTTGTCTCTAAGCAAGAGCTTAAAAAAGAAAAATTTGTGTGACCCCAAGTTAGCTTAACCCCCAGAGCTATTTGAAGAGGGGAGTGACCGTGTGACTAATTTGAACTCTATATGTCTTTTTGCTACTATATTTGCCTAAGCCCCGATGTAACTCCAAGTGTCCTTAACATCTTCGTCCCCAATTAATGTTGTGTATTGTGTTTTCTAGTTCAACAAGTTGCTCGGTAGCTTCTTGTATGACAAGGGGAGGTTGAGGATCCTCTCAACATCCATTTCAAGATAGTAACTCAAAAAGCATTTTATCTTTTTTTGTGTATGAAAAGAGTTGTGGATATTTATCTTTGATTGGTTGACAACTCCAAGAGTCACACCGTAACATATCATTACATCCATTGCTAGGGGAGCATTTGGCAAGACCATTGTATTTTAATAGAGTTTTAAAACTTGTTTCCGCGCCAAAAAGAACCATTGGGGGATCTAGCTTGTGGGGGTTTGTATGTTCAATACGCTTTCTCCTATGTTAATCGGACCGAGGTCACAACATCCTTGTTATAGAATATATCCAAGAACTTCATTAACAAAGCATCATTCTCGTACTTGAATATCAATAATGCCTAAGCCTCCTTTAGACTTGGGTTTGTGGGCTACTTCCTAGGCAACCAATCGGGTACCTTTCCTCGTTTATGTCGCCTTTTACTCCAAAGGCGTTGTTTTCTATAAATATCAATTTGCTTAATTACTTGAGGAGGAATTTTAATGTTGCACATATAGAAAGAAGGTAGATCAGGGAAGGACTAAATTTACCATAGTTAATTTTCCATGACAGGGAGAGAAGCTTACTTACCCCCTATCAATCTTCTTTCAATCCTAGTGAGAAGAGGTGAAAATTCAGCAATGGTTGGACTTGTGGTACCTAGGGGAAGACCTAGATAAGTGAAAGGCATGGTTCCAATTTGACAACCAAAAGTGTTTGCTAGATGAGTTGCTCTAGAATTGCCCATACTAATTGGTACTAGGAACGATTTGCCAAAGTTTACATGCAATCTTGTGGAGTCTCGAGAAGGGTCTTAAGAGACTTTTTTAAATTGAAAAAATTTCTAGCATCACCTTGAATTATAGGGAAATCTCACTTAAAATTCTCACAAATTGGATGTTTCAAGATAACATTGTGCCAAGCTTTGTTGATAATTGTCTATAGAAGGCCACCGCTAATACAAAAAGGATAGGTGAGAGAGGATCACCCTTCCTTACCCCCTCTCGCAAACAAAGCTTCTTCCGTGTATGACATTAAGGATTACAGAGGATGATCCGATCCTAGGAGAATTTTTATCTATCCCACCACTTTTCACTCTGAAACCTTTGTATTTAGAATTTGCAGGAGAGCTTCATGTTCCGATTTATCAAAGGCATTTTCAAAGTCTAATTGAAGGATAACCACTTACTTTTTAGAATGATGGCATAAGGGGAGCAATTGAAAATACCATGCAAGACAATCTTGTTTGGTTCTACCTTTAATAGAACCATATTGGTTGGCATGCACTAGCTACAAAATCACTCCTTGTAACCTTTGTGACAAGATCTTTGTGATGAACTTGAGAGAAGAGTTGGGCAAAATAGGTCCGAAATCATTGACATGTTCAAAGTTATCCTTCTTGGGGATCGAGCAATCACTGAAGTGTTTATATTGCCAGTGTCAATGTTTTGGTTGTAAAATCTCTGAATAATCTAACGAAGTCTTTTATAACAATGTTACAAGTTCTTTTGATGAAGAGTCCATTAAGCCCATTAGTCCAGGGGCACAAATATTTGGGAGAGGTCTCGCCATCCGCTCAATTTCTAGGTCACCGACGCCGGCATCAAGTCCTTCTAGGTTGTGAAGGGTAAGGTTCTCTTCCAGGTTATAAAGCATAACTATATATTCGAGAGATGCCTAGTCTTTTTTTGTATGCATTCCATAATAAGTGTGATTTTTATCATGATCATTGATCACCAAATTTCCTTCATCATTTGTCAAGGATACAATGAAATTCTTCTTGTGGAAGATGGTTGCCATGGTGTGGAAATAATGGGTATTTTCATCACCCAACTTAACCCATTTAATCGTGTTTATCTCGCTTCCAATAGCATTTTTTGGATTCTAGTAAAGAATCAAGATACCACTTAACTAGAGATTTAAGGAGGCTACATAGATGGATAATCTCCTTTGCTCTTCTAAGCCATCAAGTAGGAGAAGAACCCACTTACTATTGTAGATCAAGTAGTTTGAGATTTTTTTGCTCCAAGTTTTAAGTAGAACTCTTTCCGTGTTTTTCGGATAATGTTCGCTACACTGCATAAAAAGGAGTGTTGTTACAATGGAGATTAACTCGTGTCAATAAAACTAGGATGATCCGCCCATTAATTTTCAATTCTTAACATGTGAGATTTAGGAATACTACTCCCAATGTGAAGGACATAAGGGATATGATCATATGTTTGTTTTGTTTGTTAGAGCTTGCACATAGGTTGCTAGAAAAGATAGGGCTCGGGTCTGCTGATGTGAACACCTAATCTAACTTCACGAGTAGGGAGTCTTCCCCGCATGTTGCTCCAAGTGTAACTCCTGCCACTGAAAGGAATCTCAACAAGATCAAGGTCAAAATTAGCTCATTAAACATATTCTTTTCATAAATGTCACCACCAGGTCTGTTCTTGTTCTCGGGATTTCGATCCAGGTTGAAGTCTCCTCCATGGATCCAATCATCAAATTCAGATGTGTCCAAGTTCATTAGCCAAGTGGCAAAGACCTGTTTTTTAGAGGAGCAGGCTAGTGCATAAATATTTGTAATATAAACACTTTTACCGACCGTCCAACCTGCATGTCAATTTAACTCATAGTGATATCTTACTATCATTGTCCAAAACTTGGCAGAGGGTAGTTGACAGTGATGCTCTTTCTTATCACTATGAGTCCCACACCCAGCAGTGGTAGAAGATATCACATCAAGGTCATCAAAGCTAGATTTAGCGGTGACGGAACGAGGATGAGGGTCATTACTAGGTCAATATAATCATGGTACTCGTTGACGCGTTAGTGGCTTCAACCTGGCAATGAACTTCGTCATTTCCTATTTTTTGTTGATATATTTATTATGGCATTAAATAGAGCTTGCTATTTAATATTTTATATTATTAATGTGTCACATATATTTCACTACCATTAATAAGATTGTTCTACAATTACAGCAACTTCAAATCTCTATAATATGGTTAGATAATATAAATATTACAGTTAATCACTTTGAATTAGAACAAATAGTGTTTGTACAATTACACACTGCAAGACGGATAAAACGTTGACATTCTATTTTCAACGACAACCTCATCCATGCTGAAGTCGGCTAGTTTTACACACTATGTAGGTGCTCAGAGGGGTAGAGTTTGCGTACGCGCCAGATTCATAGGGGGTGAGTGTGCGTGCGTGTTGAGCGCCTACGTTATCTTGTGTAATCAAAAAAAATATTGAAATGCACGAGTGTGTCACACACAAAAGTAGTAATGTGTTTCGTTGATGTAGGATAAATGAAAAGCATACACACCAGACGATCTCCATCAAATGAGTCATCTATCGCCACTAAACCTGCCCATTGCCCACATCACATAGAACCTACATTAGTTGTTGCCCATCGGCGGTGTTAGTGTAAGCGTCTATCCCGGATGAATTTATAGGATCCCAATTATGGTCCAAATCTTACTTACAAACCCGACGAGAAGCTAGATCATTGCCGACTCTTCTATAGTTTTGAACTAAAGCAACCTTATTTGACTTCCTGCATGAAATAAGAGGAATTGGTGATTGACACACTTTACACTTGGGGTTTCGTGGCAGCAAGAAAACACTCTTTTTTAAGCAAAAGCAAGCAAGCAGAAATGCAACGGTCATGCGCAAGCAGAAATGCAACGGTCATGCATGCATGGGGCTGCCCAGCTAGCCACAGGCCCACAGCCACCGCCCGTCCAGCCCACCTTTTGTCCGACCTAACGGGCCGACCGTCCGTCCACAGGACAGGATCGGTGTTGCCAGAGCCCGCCGCGTCGGTCCATCTCATCTCCATCACGATTCACGAGCGGGGCCAGAACAAGGAAGCGACGAGCGGGGCCGGCATGGGCCCCGGGGTGCCCACGCCGCCATGATTAAACCGAGAGCGCTTCAGCCGCGGCATTTTCCAGTTTCCACTCTAATCCGTACCCCATCCCAATTCCCAAGCCGCCGTGACCGCACCATTTCTTCCGCACCCATCCAATCCATCCCCTCGCCGCCTCGCGCCTGCACCGCCGCCGGAGACGGACATTGCCCGCGCACCTGCGACTGACTGCGAGGTAAGCTTTGCTCTGCTCCTGCTCGTACTATCCGTCTCTTATCCGATAATGCTCTGACTCTGCCTGCCGGCAACGGGAACTCGAGAAGAAGGTTTCTGGGCCAACCGCCGCACAGGTTTTCTGGCCTGTGCTTTTCTCGCGTTAGTTTCCCAGGCCTTCAGCAGTGGAGCGTCTAGCTAGCCGCCCTTTGCATCATCTTTCAGTTAGTGGTGAAGAAGAACCTCCTGTGCCTCAGGTTTCGTGTTCCTGAGTGACAGAATTTTTTTCTCAATGACACAATGAGTATGCGTACTTTTCTTCTCGCTTTTGTTTAAATTTAGTTCCCTCTTTCGAATCTAAGAAGGTGGTCAAATCTGAGTATTAACCTTGAAATGCAATGCATTCTCCACTACTGAATAGCAATGTAGTTGTCAGTTGTCCTGAACTGAGGAGAAAATGGCCAATTTGGTTGCGTTTCTCATTTATATCCTCTGTGCGTTGGAATGCTGAACATACGCACTGAGCGTCTGGGCCATTGAATTTACCTATACTGTGTCCTCTGCCCTGTCTTTTTCAGGAGTTACCTGACATTGTTATGTAGACAATAACGAGAAGGCACGAGATTGTGCCTATTTCATTGATAGAGAAGTGAAAGGCACACCCCTAAAGCCGGGAAAGAAAGCAAAAAGGCTTACTCTTGATCTTTGTAGACAGCCAAACAACAAACCTGATCTTCAGTCAGCGAATAATCCTTATGTTATGACCAGCAGTAGCATCACTTGACTGAAGGATAAAAAGTGTGCCAACTTAAGTCCTCTTGGTCTTTGTTCTGCTTCCAGATTCCTAAAGGATGTAATACACGCCATGATAGTTGTCTTGCTTACTTTTTTTTCTTATTATTGCTTATGCAAGCATTATTAGTCGGTCGTTTTAATGTTCTGTGTTTTTCCAAAGAGTCACTATGATAGGGTCATGACTCATGAAAATTCAAGTGGGGGATAGAGCCTTTCCTGCAGAAATGGAAAAGCTTGTTCACTAATCACTACTATGGTCCTGAAATCATGATGTGTGTCATGCATTTCTACTATCTATGCGTGTTTGAGGGGGAAAAAAAACTTAGTGTCCACATCAATATCCAGGTTGCTGTTGTGTGTTATGTGGTTTGATTGGGTTTGGTCATCTGGCCGGGTGTAAGGTTTTGGTTGAGTTTTCCTTAATAAACCATTCATTCTATGCTTTATGGCCCGTTTTTCTTACAAATTGGACCAGCTCTTTTCTACCTATAGTGAATAGCAGGAACTCCATACTCTGCCGTTTTCGAAGGTTGCTTCGGAAAAAGAAAAGAAAATGTTCCAATTCATAGTATGTACTTTGTGACCCATAATTTTTTGCAGTTACCTGCTGTTGAAGCTATCAGTTATGACCTAGATACAATAAACCCCCAATAACTTTTCTGGTAGTGAGCATGGTAGTTTTGGGGTGTAGTAGTCGTTTTATTATTTTTTCGAAAAAGTTCCACGTGACATGTCTATAAACATGTTTTGAGTTCCAACAAAGCTCAGAGTCCCCTGGCTGACTCCAGACATAACCAGCAAATTATTAAACACCTACCCTTCAACCAGAAACAGATAGTCGTTCAAAATATTTCAGGTCCTTACCTGACTTAAGTTCTCTGATTTGGAGCTCTGAGAACAGCCAAGTTTCATACCCATGATGGATGCTAATATCCACCTCTCGCTGTTCTCATTACGAGTTTAATTTTACAGGCCTCAAACACCCAAAGATGGCGGCTTTCACATCCCCAGTTCTCTGCGACTTCATGACATTCCATCTGAAGAGCGCGACGCCTCTGCTGAACAACGGCGCTATCACAAAACGGCCCCTGCACCTGAGCTTTCCAGGGACAAGGAGCGTGCCGACATCGCTGGGCTTGAGAGCGAGGCGAGACTTACGCGTGGCCGCCGTCTACAAGGTGAAGCTCATCGGCCCCGAAGGGCAGGAGAGCGTGATCGACGTGCCAGAGGACAGCGCTACATCCTGACGCGGCCGAGGATGCCGGTGTCGAGCTGCCCTACTCCTGCCGCGCCGGCGCGTGCTCAACGTGCGCCGGCAAGGTGCTGGAGGGCTCCGTCGACCAGTCGGACCAGTCGTTCCTCGACGACACGCAGGTCGGCGCCGGGTATGCGCTCACGTGCGTCGCGTACCCGACGTCTGACTGCGTCATCCAGACGCACAGGGAAGCTGACCTGTACTAGGTACTCTAGTCCGGCCGGTCCCATGTACGCATGGATCAACGACCATGGAAGCTCCATTCGGATTCGATCTTTAGTTCTTGACACTGTGATTCACACTTTTAGTGCTCTTGTACTTGCAGCTAGCTAGAACCAGTACATTCTTAATTCTCACTGTGCAAGTGTAGGTTGTTGTACGTGGTTTTGATTCGTCCCGTGAGGTCACAAGTTTTATAATCAATTTGAAAAAAAAAAAGTACATGTGTCAAGTGAAAAGAACCGTACTAGTTGAGCTACAC